>BJCO01740674.1:0-11311 GCA_018326465.1 Flaveria floridana
TTGTGGCTGTCATATTATGTGTTTTAGTGTTTACATAGCATGCTCATTCACATATAATGATCCTTTGATTTATGGGTTTGTTTTATACACTTGTATGGTCATTTAAAGAACACATTTTTCAGCTTTTAAAATCGGTTTTAAAGCTATATATCCGCTGCGTTTTCTGAAAGTTTAAATGGTTAAACATGGTTTTATGTTCAAACAAACCCTTCAGATACTCTATTAGGGTTTCATACCAGATTCTAGGAGCTTAATGTAATGCATACAAGGATTTATCTAGTTTGTACACTTTGTCAGGAAAGTTTGGATCCTCAAAACCCGATGGCTGGTAGACATAGATCTCTTCGTCAATGGTCCATAAAATAACACACACTTTACGTGCAGTTGAAATACTTTTGAAGTTTTTGTGAGCACCATGAGCAAGGAAAATCCAAATGGCTTCAATTCATGCGACGGGGGCAAACACCTCAGCTAAGAACCCACAAGTCACATCCTACCACAAACATCATTAGTGATGTTGAAACTTATGTGAGAACAAGAGCACAAACCCATGATCAAAATATTTGTCTTCACTCTTGCTTCTTATCCTAGATTTAGCCAAAGAAAGTAGATGAAGCTTTAAGAGATGGAAGCTGGATTGAAGCAATGCACGAGGAACTGCTTCAATCCAAAAGATAAGGTTTTTGGAACTTGTGTCCTCTTCCTCCTGGAAAGATGCCAATTGAAACCAAATGGGTTTTGAGGAACAAGAAAGATGATAGAGGACTTGTCATCAAGAATAAGGCAAGACTGGTAGTCAAAAGGTACACTCAATAGGAAGGGATTAACTACACAGATTTTTCCGCTCCTGTAGTATGACTTGAAGTTGTAAGAATATTGCTTGCTTTTGCTGCATGAAAGGATTTCAAGGTCTACCAACTTGATGTCAAGTGTGCTTTTCTATATCGGGTGATAAATACAGAAATGTATGTCTGTCAACTACCTGGCTTTGCAGATCCAAATCATCCTGATTATGTATGTAAGCTTGACAAAGCTCTCCATATGCTGCTTGAAGCACCAAGGAAGTTGCACGAGACACTGTCACAGTACCTAGTTCAACATGGTTACAAAAGAGGTACTATTGACAGCACACTCTTCATCAAAAGAACAAGGAATGTCTTGATTCTGGTTCAAGTTTATTTTGATGACATTATCTTTAGGTTAATTAATGAAAGGCTCTACAAGGAGTTTGAGAAGCTCATGAAGAATAGGTTTGAAATAAGTCACATAGAGAAACTAAATTTCTTTCATAAACCTATCAATGTACGTACAAAACATACTAAATAGAGTTTGTCTGACTGATTGTAAGGTTGCTAAGACACCTATAGCCATAAACCACCCCTTAGGACCTGATCTTGAGACGGAGTACTAACTGATTCAACATGTAACCGAATCAAATATCGCGGAATTCTATTTGATTGGCGATCCAATCAGGGAAACCGTTAATCCGATCAAACCTAACAATTAGAATACGTTAAGAATAGACTAGGAGTGATCAGAAACGTTCTATGAACTTGGAAGGGACGTTCTGGACGAACATGGACGGCTAGGGTTGTGAATTCTCGAAGTCTT
This sequence comes from Flaveria floridana, assembly GCA_018326465.1. NCBI lineage: Eukaryota > Viridiplantae > Streptophyta > Magnoliopsida > Asterales > Asteraceae > Flaveria > Flaveria floridana. Next base: position 1,612 of record BJCO01740674.1, read on the forward strand.
TTATTTTTCCACGAATTAAGTGGTATTTAAAGGTTACAGCTTTCATTCTTACGACTGAGTCATGCGTATGGCTTAGTCGTGCGACTGAGTCGTGCGATTGGTTCATTAGTATGATTGAGTCAGTCTTATGACTTAATCGTGCATATGACTCAATCACCTGGTTCAGTCGTGCGACTGGACCATTCGCATGGTCCAGTCGTGCGACTGAATCATGAGACTTAGTTAAACACATTCCTGAACCTTTAACAAATCAGAACTATGTCTAACAACTGTAAACCTATATAACATGTTCGTATAAGCATGTAACATATAATAATATAAATACATAAAACATTAAAAACCTAATACACAATCAATCAAAGAGTTTTTCATTACATTGATCAAACATTACATATGTGTAACAAAATGAAAGTCAATTACATTTAAGCTCACTAGACCTAGAACTAGGGACATGCGTACCAACAATGAACATCAATACATTGCTATGATTGGGTCTCTTATATATTTAATAGCCAGTTGGCCTGGTATTATGTTAGCTACATGTATATGTGCAAGATCTCCAGCCAACCCTAATATGTCACATCTTGTTACCGTCAAGAGGATTCTTAGATACCTCAAAGGAGCTCCCAAACTGGGACTTTTGTATCTAAAGAATTCTAACTTCAATTTGTATGCATATACAAATAGTGACTATGGTGGCTACAATATGATTGGCATGTTTTCATCTAGGGGATGTCAGTTCCTTGGTGGTAGGATAGTCTCATGGCAATGTAAGAAGCAATCTTGTATATCTGCAATAACTGCTACAACTAAATACATTGCTGCTGCAAGCTGCTATACTCAAGTGATTTGAATTCAGAATCAGATGCTAGATTATGGATTTAACTTCAAGAAGACTCCTATCCACATAGATAACAATAATGCTATCTCAATCACAAAGAATCCAATACAGCACTCAAAGACAAAGTAAATCAATATCACGTATTATTTGATTAGATATAACTTTGAAAAAGGAATGATTAAACTGGTAAACATTAACACAATTGAACAATATATTGATTTGTTTACAAAAGCACTCGATGAACAAAGATTTAAATATCTTGTATTAGCCATTAGGATGATTAACTTTGACTAGATTTTCTTAAATTAATTTTAAAATTGTTTTCAAAAGGTGCATGTCTTTATAGTTGTCTAATCTTTAAATCATATAAGTCCTGTTTATCTTCAAATAATTTTTTCTAAGTAAACATTCCTTAAAATTTTAAGAATTATGGATAGATTTTCTCTTAGAAGAATTGAATCGACTTTAGAAGCAAATTATGTCTTTAAGAACTAATAGCTACTTACTAAGGGATGTAACTTTGGATGAAATTCTAATATATCTTCTGATGCTTAAGTCTGCTTCTAAGTACTTATATGTTTTGAAGGACAATTTTCTTCCAAAAGCAATAAAGTCTCGGAAGTTTTATTTACTCTTTGAGTACAACTTCTGAAGCTTAATATCTTCCGCAACCAAATTTGTCTTGAAAGCAAAGTTACTCTAAGTACATTTTCTTCTAAAGAGATTCTTGTCAAACTGAGGAATATCTTCCAAAGTCAATTTAGCATCAGAAGCTTTCTTTAAGCTTCCGAAGACAAATTACCTTTGAAAGATTTCAAACTTCTAAGATAACTACCTTTTTGGGAACTTTTTTAGAGGTGGGATCGACATCCAGATTTCAAAGTCTACCTTTTACAATAACTTTGTCTCACATCCAAGCATATAATAGCCTTTCCAACGGGTCTCACACTCTCTCTTCTTCTACATCTGAATCTTTCAAGCCCTAATATGTTAGATAAATCCTCGTTCTTCTTCCAAAAGCTTCATAAATGGCCAACCCTAAACCCCAAAACTAGCAAGCAACATTCATCATGCATCTACGCAAGCAACACAACCAATATGCTCTGTTATCTGCTAAAAAAGACCCTATTTTTCTAAAATATACAACTTTCTTTCACACTCTTCCTACTACCGCATGACATTGATGCTCCACTTTATGAAGATCAACTTTTAGAGTTCTGGAGGACTTGTCAAGAAGCTATCATGGATGGTGAAAAGGGACTCTCTGACTCAGTGCAGGGGAGGACAGGTTTCATCACTCCAACATCCATAAACAAATATCTACAGTTGGATGATGAAGATGGTGAGTTGTCCTTCAGTAAGGAGGCAATCAATGAATCATTCCATCAGATGGCTTATGAAGGTGACCACACAGTCAGAACCTTTAATAAGGGAAGGTTATCTTAACAATAGAAATACTTCCTCCATGTAGTTATTCACTCATTACACAACAAGCATGGAGGACCCGGCCAAGTTCCAAAATACCTATCCTACAAATTCCATGGAATGTTCCTAGGGATAAATTTCAGGTACTCTTAATTTGTCTATTCAAATTTATTTACAAACTTAGATTCCTTTGAATATTACATGTTCCCTAGATATCACAGAGTAGGGGGAAACCAGAGACCAAGAACAAATATCTTGTAGTGAGAGGAATGAATTTGTTTATGTACTCTCACCCCCATGATTCTTCTGATGAAGATAAGGGGAGCATGAAACAAAAGGTCCAAAAACTGAAGGATACATGCACATACCTTGTTTCATAGGTTAGTCACCTAGAATCTTAGGAGGGTACCTTACAAAGGCAGGTGCTCAATCAGCAACTTGAGATCGTCGATCTCAAGGGTAAGCTAGTTGAGAGTCCTGCCAAGCATGCACAACCATGGCCATAAGAAGCTATGGATGTACTGGATCTAACCTCCACCTCACTTATGCAAGTAAGTTATGCTACCATAAAGGGGGAGAAAGTTACTACAATCATAGAACATGAAAGCACTGCCCAAAGAATGGACATTGAGCATTCACTACCCCCACTTGCAACTATCCAGACTCAACAAAATCCTCTGACCTACATCAATGTGGATGCCATCTTTCAAAGCTTATTTGAGGATGGTTTTGTACTAAGGGCCAAATTACCTTCATCTAGTCCTTCTGAAAATCTATCATAAGATGGAGGTATGACATTGATAGAAGGGCCATGGTGCTTTCTAGATTCTAGGGTCAACAAGAAATCTTCAACATCTATAACCTAGGATTCTATGAAAGCTTCCCTCTATAAATGTCAAGCCAAGTCAAAACAGACATCTAACTAGTTAGAAGAGATGATTGATATAAGGGTGTTTGAGGAGTTCAAAAGAAGAACAACCATTTACAGACAAAGGCTAGAAGGTAAAACAATTGGTCAACTGGATACTGAGTTGGACCCTAAGATTAGCTTCTAAGAGGAAACTTCAGTTGAAGGCCTAATTGTGTACATTATGAAACTTGAGATTCCTACTCCTTCAACACCAACCACTCTAAGTGAGACACTGGTTAGTGAAGGTGTATCATAGCCTCTCCCTGGCCAAAGCTCCATTTAAGAACAAGTGCAAGAAGGCCAAAGCTCTCTCCTACCTCACACAGGCCAGTGGTGGACAAGGGAAAGAAATTTCTACTTGTAGAGTGATTGAGGAGGAGAAAAGGTAGAGGAAGAGGAAAGCAAGGGAAGAGAGATAATGAGAGAAGTCCTGGTTTCATACTGGTTGTAATCAAGGCTGCTGAAAGGACAAACACTTAAGTAGATGAGTTAAGGGCAACTAGATTAAACTACCTGTGAACTAGGAACTAAAATTTGATTATCTAATCTCTCCTCTCTTAGATGTATTAATTGAACCATCAGACATAGAGGTGTCTAGAGAGAGGAAGGAGGCTTAGGATGTTGCTTTTATTCTAAAAACCAAAGAAGAAAGAATGAAATGAAAATTATATCAATCTTCTGTCCTCTCTCTAGTTTATTGATGCCTAAGGTATAAACTATGGTTGTAGAGGAAGAAACTCAAGTAGACAAAGAAAATGATAGATAGAAGATGATCTCCTACTTGAGTGCCACATGTTTCTACCAGGTAGAAGCTTTACTCCCTCTATTTTATGATTACCTTAATTAGCTAACTAAGAAGTTATTAAAGAAAGAAAATCTCCTAAGAGAAAGATAAGGGGGAAGCTTAAAAATAAAGGGCCACCATGAAATCCAACAAGAAGTAGTTAGAAGACAGACAAAAGATGGTGAGATTCTCAAAGATGGGTTCTTCAGATGAAGGTATGGTCCCATATATCTATCCATAATGGATAAGCAGATCAGGATGATCAAGAAGAAGATCAACAGGGGTGAGTTTTAAGACTTGCAATCTCCACCAAGTCAAGCTGCACCTAAAGCTAAAGTAAGGTTCAACCTAAATTGACAACATGACCAAGACCTACTGCTAATCCATAATTAGCTTCGTCTTTTGACCAACAACAAGGTTATGAACCTTATTTTAATTAAATGAAGGGAAAGGACCAAACAGAGTAGGAAAAATAAAGAAAATGTGATCAAAACCAACCTTCTCATTTAAATTTATAGGGGTTGAACCTAGAGGCTCGGGAAATCAAATCAAGATGAAAAAAATATCAAGTCCATGCAAGAACCTAAAGTTACCACGTGAAAACTTGCTTCTCGCGTGACAACTTCTAGTCGCGTGACAACTAGTTGATTCGCACGAGAACTTCTAATTAGTATAAATAGAAGTTTAGTTTTGTAATTAGAAGACTTTTGTCATTTACAGATTTTCACTCTTAGTGTAATCATTCAAAATCATAGAGCAATATACTTTGAAGTTATTTACATTCATTTTCATGTTCATGCACTTATGATTCTTCTTCTTCTTCTTACTTTGAGTGATTTTATTCCACGTTCTCCTCACGAGATCAATTTTGTATTGGTGTTGATCATTACAAATGGTATCAAAGCTTGGTATGCCCCAGATCGATTGAATTGACGATTAAAGAATTGTTTTTGAAGAGTTCGTGAGCATTGAATTGCTTGATAATCAAACTTTTATTTGATTGTACTAAATTTCATCACTTTTGAAGATGATGAATATGACACACTTGGTGTTCGTTCATTTGATGATGTGTTAAGCTTTATTCGAGATTAATTGATTCAATTAGAGACAATTAGGATCTTAATTGAACCTAAATCACTAATTGAACACTTAATTAATCAAATTTTAATCAATTTGGTGAAAGATTGAAGCTGGAAACCTTCAAAATCAAAGAGATCAAACAGGCAAAAAGTTTGTGAATATCTGTGAAAAGTTTGGTTTTCGCACGATAAGTTGGTTTTTGCAAGAGTTTGTTACAAAACATTGTTACAAAAGATTCCATTCCCGTGATAACTTGCAGTTTTTGCAAAATTCAGTTACAAAAGTATGTGCACGAGAACTTTGTATTTGTTCGCGTGAGAACTATGTGATTTCATACGAGAACTTGATCATTCGCGCGAGAACATTGAGTTTGAAGAATTTTTGAAGAATTTGATTTCTAAGTGTGAGAAAAATGGCTAATCCGAAGCACATCACTACCACTTTAAATCTAGACAATGAGATTAGTACTAGCACAAAGGCACCACGCCTGCTCAATGAAGAAGATTACTCAGATTGGGCATATCGGTTTGAGAATCATGTCATTTACACTGAATCTAGGATGACGAGATCTATCAAGCAAGGTCTGTATATCCTGGTGTATAATAATGATAAAGGAGATTTGGTTCCTAAACCTGAACATTTATGGGATGATGAGGATTTGAAAAGGATTGAGCTTGATGACAAAGCGCATGCTTCCATGACCATGGCACTTACTACTGAGATTGAATAAAATTTATAGATTATTCAAAGGCTAAGGATTTATAGATGCTACGGAAGAACAAATCATGGGAAATAAGGACATAAGAGAGAGCCAAAAAGACATGCTTAACCAAGAGTTCAATATGTTTAATCATATTCTTGGTGAAACTCTAGAAGCTCAGATGTCTAGTTTATGAAGCTGATCACAAAAATAAGAGTGCAGGGATTATTTTGGAGAATATGGCAGTGAACAAAAAGTTGTTAAATTCTCTGCCATATAGTTGGAACAACAACTGCACTACCATCAAGAGAACCAATTATCTATTTACCTTGTCTCCCAGTGATCTATCTCAACCATTAAATCCTATAATATGGATGATAATCAAAGGAGTGCTAATTATATCAACATAATAGGAGCTAAGGCATCTGCTTTGTATGCCAAAATGGCTAGTAATCCAAATTACTATATAGCTACTCTCAGTTGTGTCAACAACAACAGTCAGCAACTTTTGCTCATCCAACTAACAAAGATCAAACCTTGCCCCAATCCTTCCTCATTACCAAACTTCTCATCAAAATCCTTATGTCCAAGCTTAAATCCAATCATAACCTCAAACCTATCCATAAATTCAAGCTTCTCAACCAACACAACAAGCTTTTATTGTAAACTCTCAACCTAAAAAACAAACCATTCAGATAGCTGAAAAGCACCTGGCTCTATTCAGCACCTTCATGAACAACTATGAATCATTTTCTGCTAGAAGACTCCCTGCACCCAACATCTTGGTTGATGACTTGAAACAAGTCAATCCGATGATGTAAAAGAGAATGATATTAAGTACCAGATGGCTATGGTGGTGTACAGTGCTAAGTACTTTGCAAGGAGAACTAGAAGGAAGGTGTTTGGTACGAACAACTCTACCAACATAGGGTTTGATAAGTCCAGCTTGAGATGCAATAATTATGACAAACCTAGCCACTTTTCTAGAGAATGCACTGAATCCAGATCAAACAAGAATGATCATGGAAAGAAAATGGTGACAGTGGAAGTAGAAAGAAAGAACGATTAAGCCAGTTCATCCAAAACCTTAGCCTTGGTGTCTCAAACCAATAAAGAGTATGATTGGTCAGATCAGATGAAAATTCTTGATATCAAGTTACCCATTACTTTATTAGCTGAGATCCAAACAATTGATGAGTATGTTAAAGACAATTTGTTTGCTGAATTTGTGTCTGATGATTTGTTAAGTGGTGTGTTTGCTGAAGAAGAAAGGGTTGAAGTTGAGAAAGTTGAGGAAGAACAGGTGGAAGAGATGAACACTAAAGAAGTGAAGGATAGTGATGAAATAGCTATTGAGATTACTCCAGCTCAATCTCAAGAGGATGAAGAGAAAAAAGAAAAGACTGTTAAGTTCACTCCAGTTAACATTGAAGAAACAGAAGGAAAAGTTACTGAGATAACTCTAGCTGAAGCAGAGAAAAAAGTTAATGCTGTTGAGAAAACTCTATCATCTGATTATGCTAACCAAGTCAATGCTATTGAGATTACTCCATCATCTGAAGCAAAAAAGATTATGCAGAAGGCCTTCATGGTGAATATTGTCCATGAAGAGACAAAGAAGCAAGCTGAAACTGATGAGCTATATACTAATCTTTGTTCAAATGGCTGTATTGAAAAGGTACAAAGTGTAACGCCCAAAATTTTGTAAAAATAAAAGAAAGGAAAGATAATAAGAAAAGAAAGCAAAAGTATCTTGCCAATGGGAAAAGAAGCCAAAGTGGAGGACGACTAAGTGTAAAAAGTACAAAAGTCAAATATTTTATTAATATTTGAAGTATGGCCGCCCATATACACACCAACTGCTGCTTTGTCGACCAAAAGATGAGAAAAAGAAGAAGAGCAGATTTCTTTGGTTTTAGAGAGAGAAAGCAGCTGTTTTTGGCCTAAGGTAAGTAATTCTTGTAAATTTGGTTAGTTTTGATGGGTTTTGACCATGTAACCGAGTTCTATGTGTTCTTTTGTGTGTATATGTGTTCGGTTGAATGTTTTTGACATGTTTAGGTGTTTGAACTCTTTGAAAGTTTGAATTTAAAGGAGAAGTGTTTGGAAGCAGTAAAGGTGAGTTTATAGACCCTAGTTTTCTACTTGTTTTATAAATTCTTAGGGGCTGAAAATGTATGTAAAAATATTTTACAACTGTTTCATGTTAACCCTTATGCATTTATGTATGAATGTTGATGTTTTATGGTTGTTGATGCTTAGAATGGTAGTAACAAGCTTAAAACAGGTTAAGATGATGTTTGGGACTAAAAATGATGTAGAAATATGTTATATAGGTTGACATGTGCCCAGACAGGGCCCATGCGCGTGAGAAATTGCCTTAGAAAAACTTTAAGTAGGGTGATGCGCCCAAATAAGGCTCAAGCGCCTGGAAAATGGACTTAGAAAGTCTAAGTGAGGCTCATGCTCCCAAACAGCACCCTATTGCGCCCAAACAGTAGCTTATGCTCCTAAACAATGCCTTAGGAATAATAAGTGTATGCTCATGCGCCTGAATAGTAGTTCATGCGCCTAAGTGTTAGGCTCAGATGCCTAAGTGTACCCCATGCGCCTAAATAGTGTCCATGCGCTTGAAGTGGCTCATGCGCCTAAGTGTTGAAACGCCTAAGTAAGCCCATGCGCCTGCATAGATGAAAAACGCCTAAACAGGACTCATGCGCCCGCATAGTGCTAAAGCGCCCAAATACTTGGAGAATTTTCTAGAATTTTAGGATAAACACAATTAGTAGGGTTTGACCCTAGTTGACTTACGGGATATAATTGTTTATATTGTGCATGTTTATGGCCTATTCTTATGTTCTATATTACTTATTATTGTGTGACTTTATGTGGCGTGTTTATGATCGTAAACGTAAAGTATAATCATTAATAAAAATTGAAAAGAGATGATAAAGAAAAGTGAAACATAAAATAATGGATTAAAGTCTTGCAAGCAAATGAATGAATATGCACGATCACGTTGTCGTTAGCTCAACTTTGTACGTTTTTGCTAACCCAAAGGATGCACACAGGGTCAATCATTAAGATTGACAGGACCCTTGTAGCTTACCCAAGGTGACTGGGCCAGCTTCGTGCACAATGTTGGTGGTCTATTTATAGACCACAGGCCCAGTATCAGATTCGTGCACAATGTTCAGGGTATTGCATATTGGTCCGGATAAAAGTGAAAGATAATGAAAAGTCTACGAAACGAACGAATGTGTACGATAATGAAAGAAATGATTGAAAGGAATAATGATGATAATGAACATTATCTAAAGGTACGTATGATGTGTGCTCGTATACGAAAGTAAAGAAAGTATTTTATCGAGAAGAGTATTTTCATATATAAGCTATACAAGGTATTTTAATGCTTTTAAAACTAGAACTCACTCAGCAACGCTAACTTTTATGCACATTCAGTTGGTAGGTAATTGTTGCTGAGGATGGCACTAGGGTGAAGCTACTCGGTAGGACAAGACTAACATCCATTCATATTTGATAATATTGTTGTTTTGTAACGCAATTAAACAATGTTTTTATAACTGCTGAACAACTATGTATTGCTTAACAACAGTAATTATAAATAAAATGAATGGCTTTTGTTAACTTAATTATATTACTTATGATATGATATGTGTAATGTTTTTAAATATATATTCTTTGAATGTCCAACCATGAGGTCTCTGGGAACGGGGCCTTACAAGTTGGTATCAGAGTCAAAGTTTAAGAGAAATGGGTAAATATTTTCAAAACCTAAACTTAAACTGAAATGGGGCGAATGGAGAGATGCCAGCCCGAGTAGCTACGTGTCATCAGGTATTTCTTTTCTTAATGTTAACCAATATTACATGCGTGTGCTATTTGACTTATGTGTTCTTAGTAGATTTAGATACTGATGTAGTCAGGATAGGAAATGCT
>BJCO01740676.1:0-11857 GCA_018326465.1 Flaveria floridana
TCGATGTTCCTTGTTTCGATACATGTTTATCTTTCCGTGACTTTACGTGTTATGATTAATGAATGAAACGAAAGTATTATGTAACGTAAAGCGAAAGATAATAAAAGAGGAACGTATTGAATAAATGCATGCATTAATGAACGAATGAATGATAGTAAGAAAAGGCTTGCAAGCAAATGTATGGAGGTGCACACCCATTGCAGGTGTTAGCTCAACGTTGTGCGGGTTAGCTACCCCGAAGGATGCACATTGGGGTCCAATCCTTGTGATTGACCATATGTATGGAATCCTTGTCGCTTACCCTAGGTGACTGGATCAGCTTCGTGCACAATGTTCATGGTTAATTACCACAGGTCCAGCGTCAGCTTCGTGCACAATGTTCGGGGTATAGCGCATGGCATTGATCCAGAATGAAAGAGAAAAGATAAATGGTGCATGTACTTGCCCTAGGTGACTGGATCAGCTTCGTGCACAATGTTCATGGTTGATTACCACAGGTCTAGCACCAGCTTCGTGCACAATGTTCGGGGTATTGTACATGTCACCGGAACTAATGAACGTATGAACGAATGTAATGAACGTATGAATGAAAGAAACGAACGTACGTATGTAATGAATGCACGAATGTAATGAACGTACGAATGAATGTAATGAATTTATGAATGAAAGAATGTGAATGTTAACGATGAACGGTAAACGAACGAAAGCTAATGAACGAATGATGAAGATAATAATAATATTATCTATGTGTACGTATGTCGTGTGACCGCCTGTATGTAAAGAACGGATTAACAAAAATAAAAGTATGTTTTATTTTAAAACTATAACTCACTTAGCAACGCTGACTTTTATGTGTTTTTAGTTGATAGGTAGTGTTGCTGAGGATGGCACGAGGCGGCTACTCAGCTCTTTTGGGATGGCATTCCTTAGTTAATGTTTTTGCAATGTATTATGTTGCATGTATTTTATAAAACAAAATAGTGTTTGTAGAGGATTCGGATAAACGGGATTACTTAAGAAATCCTCTTAAAAGAAAGATGATGTTTTAATGTTTTCGCTGCAACGATCGTAATGTTTTGTAATACAACAATTTGTATTTTGGTAATCGACGAACGTTGTATTAACTGGCAAAAGCATTTATGGTAAATTGAAAGTTAAATTCGAAGTTTCCGCTGCATGATTTTATTAAGTTAATGCAAATACATGTTTGATGGGCAATGAATGACCAACTTTGAGGTGCCCGGGAACGGGGCCTTACATTTCTGCTCAGGGCATCGGCCACCACATTTGTCTTTAGGGGATGGTAGCGAATCTCACATTCATAGTCACTTAATAGTTCTACCCATCTCCTCTAACACATGTTCAACATCTTCTGATCCAGAATATGCAGCAGGCTTTTGTGATCAGTGTAGATAACGCACTTAGTACAATAGAGGTAGTGTCTCCACATTTTGAGTACAAACACCACTGCACCCAGTTCCAAATTGTGTGTCGTGTAATTCCTTTCATGTCTGTTCAGCAATCTGGACGCATACGCGATCACTTTTTCCCGCTGCATGAATACGCAACCAAATCCTTGACGCAAGGCGTTGCAATAGACTACAAAGTCCTCAGTTCCCTCTGGTAGGGTAAGGATAGGTGCGCAGTAGAGTTTTTCCATTAATAGGTTAAAGGCTTTATCTTGTTCCTTTCCCCACTTATAAGTTGTATCCTTCTTGGTCAAAGTAGTTAGTGGCTGTACTGTTCGAGAGAAATCCTTGATAAACCTCCTATAATAACCAACCAAACCAAGAAATTGTCTGATCTCGGTAGGAGTTTCTGGAATCTTCCACTTCTTGATAGCTTCTTTTTTTGCTGGATCCACCTGGATTCCTCCTTATTCACTATATGCCTAAGAAATTGGATTTCACGCATCCAAAACTCACACTTGGAGAATTTTGCATATAGTTGTTCATTCTTGAGTAGTTCAAAGATTGTCACACCCCAACCTTGACGGCGGAAACGTCGAGGTGTGAGAGTTAAGATCGTTCACAGCCACATAACGCTATTATTAAATTAAAATATATTATTCATAAGTTTCAAAGATAACATTACAATCATAAGTTTCAACAATAAACTAATATTTGACATAACATAACAAAGTACAATCAATTGATTATACCGTGTTATGTCATGTTTAAACTTATTTCATTATTGAGACTTATGCTTGTAATGTACCTTTCAAACTTGTGAATAATATATTTGGATTTAAACATAGCGTTATGTGGCTGTGAACAATCTTAACTCTCACACCTCGACGTTTCCGCCGTCAAGGTTGGGGTGTGACAAAGATAAATCGGAGATGCTTCTCATGTTCCTCTTTGCTTCGAGAGTAGATCAAGATATCGTCGATAAATACAATCACGTTGTCTAAGTACGGGCGGCACACACGGTTCATGAGGTCCATGAATGTCACGGGTGCGTTAGTCAATCCGAAAGGCATGACTAGGTACTCATAGTGTCCATACCTAGTTCTAAAGGCTGTTTTGGGAATGTCTTCTTCCTTTATTTTCAGTTGGTGGTATCCCGACCTCAAGTCTATCTTAGAGAAATAGCTAGCTGCTTGCAATTGGTCAAATAAGTCGTCAATTCTGGGGAGAGGATATTGGTTCTTTATGGTAAGTTTGTTTAGTTCCCGATAATCGACGCACATTCACAGTGTTTCGTCCTTTTTAACGAACAACACTGGAGCACCCCACGGTGAAACAGTGGGTCGTATGAACCCCTTATCAAGCAATTCTTGGATTTGTAGCATCAGCTCCTTTATTTCGGGCGGAGCTAGTCGATAAGGTGCTTTGGCCACCGGTGCGGTGCCAGGTACTAGATCAATTTGGAATTCGACATGCCGGGTCGGAGGGAGTCCTGGTAAGTCTTCGGGAAATACTTCCAAGTACTCAGAAACCACAGGTATGTCTCCAATCTTATTTTCCCCTTTGGCCTTCATCACATAAACTATAAACATGGGGTGTCCTTTCTTGTGGTTTTTAGTTGCTTTTAAGTGGGATATCATTGGACACAGTGGGTGGTTCCTCTCTCTATGGACTACTAACATCTCCCCGCTGGCTATTGGTATCTTAAGCAAGCGCTTGTCACACATGATTTCAGCCCTATTTTTAGCCAGCCAATCCATTCCTACTGCTACGTCAAAACCTCCTAATTTAATAGGCATCAGATTTATATCAAAGGAATTACCCTTTAAGACCAATTTGCAATCTTTGATGATTTCGTTAGTTTCTATTATAGTCAGCTAGTTCTACTGTGAATGTTTTGGTTAAAGTACAAGCATTCAAATCAATCAAAGACCTAAAGGTAGTAGAAATAAAACTAGCAGTTACTCTGGTATCAAATAGAACGGTAGCATGATGATTGTTTATGAGAAACGTACCGTTCACCACATCAGACTCTTTGTGAGCATCGTTTGGATCCATCATAAACTCTCTTCCCTTGGGCTTGTTAGGTCGAGTGTCTTTGTCACTTGCTAGCTTGGGGCATTTGTTCCACATATCCCCTAGATCTCCGCACTTATATCATTGCTTTCCAGGCTCATAAGTGCAGTCTTTAATCAGATGACCAGGTCTCTTGCATTGAAAACAAGGCATGGGGTTGCACTCCCCTTGATGATGAAGCTTGCATTTGTTGCAGAAGGGGCTCGTACCCAGATACAACCTCCTAGCCTTTCCACCATGGTCATTTCGTCTCGCCTCTTCACTGGACCTTTTGCTTGAACTGCTACTGCTATCGACCACCTTCCTAGCATCAAACCATTTCCATTTCTCTTCTACTGCCTTCTTCTTGTCCTCGGTCATTCCGTGCTAAGTCCAACCAGCCCTAACTAGGTCATCAGTTAGGCTACTAGTGAAATCCACTGAAGCTTGCTGGGTCGCAGGCCTGGAAGACCGGATCATGCCTCTAACCCTAGGATGTAATCCCCAAATTAAGCTAGCTACACCCTTGGATTTGGGCATCACCAAGTGTGGTACCAGTCGGGACAATGCCAGGAATCGGTTGATGTATTTAGTGTAGTTTCGGCCTTTCATCTTCAAACTCAGAAATTCGGCCTCTAGTTTCTCCAGTTGATTGATCGGGCAGTACTTGTTGGTGATTAGTTCCCTGAACTCGAACCAGTTCATCCTACCAACGGCATTCCTGCCTCGGGGCTGAATGATGGTTTTCCACCATTCCAGTGTTGGTCCGTTGAGAGATTGGCAAGCAAATCTCACCATATGCTCAAGCTTGCATTCTTTGATATCCAACACAGCTTCGATTTCGGCCAGCCACCTATATGTTTCAATTGCACCCTCGGTGGCATAGAAGTCTTTCGGCTTGCAGGCCATGAATGTCTTGTAGGAGCACCCATTTCTTATAGCTTCAGCTTCCTCATTGTTGCCTTCATCGTTATTAGGTCCATTAGTCCCAGTGGTGTTTCCCCGATCTGTGTTGATCTGGCAATTATCATTGGGATGACGTTAGCAATCTACTGAGCCACCAAGTTGGCAATCCTCTCATCATTCACTTGGTTGGCATTCCCCCCAATTGGTGTTTCTGGTAGAGTAGGTGGTTGGTTCCCACCCCGGGTGGCTCCTTCTTCCGGCACGAGTTCCACGTCTCGCGGCATTCTAATAGCATCATAGATAAATTTTTTTAGCATCTCATACATTTGGTTTCAGATATTCTATTGCATCACATTTACCCCTATTATACACTACAAGTCATGCATAGGCATTTCTTTCAAGGTACACGGTGTTAATTACCTACGAGTAACTATCAATTACTCAACATATGGATTAGTACATTCGAAATAATTCACCCTGCAAAAGTTAGCATCATCAAATAATAGTTTCATAGATAAACCAAACATAAAGTCAACCATGCATAGTAATAGTGTCATTGTTTCACAAATTGGAAGGTGCCATCACCCCCATAAATAAAATAGTTTCTGAAATAAATAGATAGATAGTTTCTTCAAATAGTTTGGTAGCCTACTGCCATACATTCAAACATTACCACATCACCCCTGCCATTTCTTCTTCAACCATTTGAACCAACCTGAACTTTTCTTCCTTTGCTCTTGCTCCAAGCGCGGCACACCATGTGACGCCATCATCGCCTGAAGCTAGGCGGACTGTGAAGTTCACGTGGCGTGCTGGAGAGTCAGCTCGTGACGCTGTATGGTCTTTAGTATCTCGCTCAAAGTAGGGTTTGATGGACCAAAATCACTAGCCCGATGACTAGATTGGGAGTGGGTGTCTCCAGCGAGTACACTGGATCCATCATACAAACTACGCCTCGGTGGCATCCAGTACTCGTCATGAGGAAGGTGTCTAGGCGGGGCAAGCATAGGAGGTACGGGTGCTGGAACCGTCGCTGGAGGAGGTGGAGGAGGAGGGCATCCTAAATGAGACTGAGGATCCAGGTCTAGCACTCTTCCTAGGTTGAGTGATAACACGGGCACCCCCTATTCCCAATAGGTGGGATAGGTGAGTGGGTAGGTGTTATGACGTGTGGTGAGTTGGAGCGCGTTCAGCTCCTATCCGGAGATGTCGAGGAAGAGTCCTCTGATGGCTCAGTGTCGTCAAAAGTCATGGATACCCAGCCGGGATGTCCATACCTTTGCAGGTATGCCTTGTATTTCGTCTGGGGCTTAGCCCTCCTGAGAGTCCTAACAGGAGCAGTCTCGTCAACCGGGTGCGTAGGTGCCTTTCCCCTATCAGCCATAATCTTGTTATCATGTAAAACTAATCATGAGTAATTATGTTTCTCATAGCTCATGATTATAGTAATAGTACTAGTAATAGTAGTGATGGCAGTAATATAGTATCAAACAGTAGTAGTATCAATAAGCATAGTATCATCGAGTAGTAACAGACATGAAAGTTCAATAAAATTATCTTTGGACCTTGTTAAGAAAATCTCTTAAGTCATTTAATCTAAAGTTTCACACCTTTGGGATTCGTGCTGGAATTACGCGTCTGATAAATTCATGATTACGTTAATCAAGTTTAATCTTCAATTTATTCAACCCGCTTACCCTAATATTCACCTAAGCAAGGACAGTCCTAAGGTATCAGGATTGTAGCCTAGGGTCCACTAAGGTATTCTCGACTTCTCTACAACCTGTGGCTCTTATACCAGTCTGTCACACCCCGGGCCCAAGGAGGGAGGGATGTCACAGACTAGCAACAAATATGGCAGCAGAAACAAACCATCATAAGAGCACACAAGTAAAGAAATCACATGGCATTACATTAATTTAATAAAATCCAGGGCTATACAGCTTAGCCCGGTTACACAGAATTATTTCAACACAAAACCTACATAGTTTAAATAACATCCTAATACTAAGTTGTTCAAAAGCTCAAGTCTGAAATAATTAAATGCCATGAGGTTTAAGGTGCTAGGTCATCCAATAGTCTCTCAAGTCCAGCAAGACATCCATCAAGGGTTACCTGAAACATGCTCAAAAAGTTTTGTATCAACTAAAAAGTTGATGACTTCAAGTGCTTAATGTTTAAAAATGAAAGGAACTCTTAAAGTTTAGTATCAAATATCACTTCTATGGGGTCACAATCAACCCTGCACTCAGTCCCTGTTAGCCTCTTCTAAAGTTATGTTGTACCGGTTAACCCAGAAGGGAGAACTAAGCCTTAAACAGTGTACCCTACCTGCCGGATAGTTCCATATAGTATCTTGTAAAAACTTGTCACACGCCACAACGATCCCTCAGGATCTCAGTGGGGTACCCTTCCTATAAGGAAGGCACTGTGTGTGGGGGATTCCCTAAGTAGAACTACCCATATAAAACAAGTGGTTCATAAAAGAATTAATGATTATGATTCAAGTATCAGCAGGTAACAACATTATCCACAACATAAGGATCATAGAATATCACAATAAATATTTTAGTTCAAAAGAGCATGCTTCATCCCCAAAGCAATAATAAAAGGGGGACACGAGAACTCAACTTAGTATAAATCAGGTTCCACAGTCACAGATAGTTTCAAGCCTAGGACCCTATGATCATGATATAAGTAATATGCTATAGGTTATTAGGTCATTGGAAGTGAAATTAAGTGCATGTTTATGGTCAAAGGCGTACGTGATTTCGTTTCTTAGTGGTTTGCGTCAAAAGTTTCCTTTTTAGGGAAGTTAGGGTTTTGGCACGTGTATGTCAAGTTTTATGGTTCCAATAAATTTTTTTAACATATTAGTAAGTTAAATATTAGTTTCTGGTCATGAGGTTACTACAATTTGGTTAAGATTTAGAATTTACACTTTGGCCCCTCAAGTTTTAAAATTTACAATTTTTTTCCCAAAGTTTGTCTCCTTACCATTCTTGACCCCTAATACTTTATTAAGGTTCTTCTAGTCTATTAGGGCCTGTTTGAACTCTAAAATTTCAGATCTCATCTTGTGAGATTTAAAACACAAGTTTCTAGTTACCGGTTACGGTAAAACCGACAATTCTAAGTGTCTAGTTCTTAAATATTCTAATTTCAACCAAGATTCTAACTTAAGTATCTCTAATATACTGATATAGTGTGGTTTTCATAGATTGTAGTCCCCTTATGCATTTTTTAGTTTTTTATCCAATTTTCCCCCGGTTGGGTTACTTTTTATAAATAATTTCTTAAATATCATTTTTAACTTAATAAATCACTAAATTCAGATTTTGTTTTTAAAATATTCATTTTTAGCCTGGATTTCATTTTAAAGATGTGGATGTCACTAAGTTTTGCTATATATGAGGTTTTTGCCATTTTTCCTATCCTTTCGGGTCCCCGATTTTGTTGGCCATAACCGTACCGCCTATCACTAAGTTTTCCAATCAACAAGCTCTTATATTTCAGCATTCTAAGTGTCAAACTTTCTGAAATCTAATCTTAGTTATTGGTTTTACTTGGACAATGCTACAATCGGGTGTTTTTCACCATTTACACTTGTGTAATCAGCATAGATACATTACAATCATCATTAACTGCTTGTAACCTGAAACCCAGATTATAAATATGTTTGTTTCACTGTTTTAAACTGATTATAAGCTTCAGTTGAGGGGGTTTTTCAAAACAAGTGGGTTATATGTTGCTAGAAGGCATGAAAAATGGGTTTACAAGGTAAAAGTCCTTGTACGCCGACCCCTAGACTCACGGGTTAACAAGGAAGGGTACCTTGTGTGAAGTTTGAGTACCACAAATATGAGGTTCGAGTAGAGAAACTTCTGTTAGAACAAATGAAAGTAGGGTTTACCGTAAGGTAAGGATGAGTATATATATAAAGATTTAGTTTATAGGAATTTATGCTACTTACATATTGAACGCTTGGTGAAGGATGAATGAGTTAGAAGGCTGGAAACAAGCAAATGGTCTTTGAAATGGGACTGGAATCCTTTTGTCTTCATATTATTGCTAGAATATGAAAGCAAATGTGTGTGCTTTCTCGGGTGAGAGTGAACCGAGAGGAAAGAGTGAGAGAGAGAGAGTCCGAGAGAAAGAGTGGAATGTGTACTTGCATGTATAGAAAAGAGAGAAAAGTGGAGTGTGGTTGTGGTTTTTGGGGTTTCACAGAACCTTATTCGGTTGATGGGTTATGGGCGGCCAAGATATGACATTTTAAATGTTTTATTATTTTGTAGTTATTATTATTATAAGACTTGTTAAGCCGCGGATGTGCATGGGCACATGTACTCATCCGATTTTGTCTAAGTGTTGAGAGATACCAATAATAGGTGTATAACAATCGAGGGAAATAATCAAAAGTTAAATATAAGTACGAATATACAAGTAAAATTTTAGGCGCATTACCACTATTTAGGTGCATGACCACTGTTGGGGCGCATGAAACTTAGGCGCATGACAACTGTTGGGGCGCATGACCACTATTGAAATGCCCAAGACTTGGCGGCATGGGCACTATCCAGGTTGCATGAGCACTGTTCAGGCGCATGGGCACTGTTCAGGCGGATGGGCACTGTTCAGGCGCATGACTTAGAAAAATGCCTACTTAAATGTTTGGCACAAGTCTTTAACTCATTTTGGGGTCGAGGAGGGGTTATTTCACCAGGCTCTTGATTGTAAGGTCTCACCATCTTAAATCTCCTCAGTTCTCACAAATCACTTAACAACTCAAATGGCAGCATCCAAGGCGGATATGGAAACGGGTACCATGGTAAAGTCCCCACTGATCACTCCTGATGATTTTGATACTTTGTGTCTAAGAATGGAAGGCTTTATCAAGTAACAAGATAGAAGGATGTGGGAGTCTGTTACTAAAGGACCTTACATTCCATGCACCTCTTCAGCTACTATTGGAGGTGGCATGTTTCCAAAGGAGGTAGCTGACTATTCTGAAGAGGATAGAAAAAGAATAGACATAGATTAAAAAGCCATGAATGTCCTTCAAACTGCTATTCCAAATGCCATCTACAGAGCCTTCAAGAAGTGCAAGACTGCCAAGCAGCTCTAGGATGCACTAAAGCTGATGTACGAAGGTTCTTCTAATGCAAAAAAAAACAAGAAGGATCGTCTAAAGCAGCAGTTTGAAAATTCAACCTTCAAAGCAGGTGAAACCATGAATCAACAATACTTCAGGTATGTTGATATTATGGATACTCTAATGGATGTTGGAGTAAAACTAGAGAATAGGGCATCATGAGAAAGTTCATGTCCTCTCTTCCTAGACAATGGACACACTATTGTGTGGTCATTAAGAGGACTAAAAATCTCAAAACCCTCACTCTTACTGAGTTGTATGGCATACTCAGTGGTTACCAGATGGAGATGAACATGCAAAATCCATCTAGCAACTCCAACAATCAGCATAGTTCTGCCCTTCATGTGGTTGAAAGGGATGTAGAGAACCACATCACCATTTCATCTCTTACCCTGACAACTCAGCCAAGGAACCTTTCATCAACTTCCCTGAGGCACCAAAGGAGAGCTACATCCATGGAAGCCTATTCTAAGAGATAAGATCATCACATGCCTTTATGTCTCATGATGAAAGCACATGCAACTTTCTTTTCACCCTTGAAGACTTGGACTACATCCATCCAGATGACCTGGAGTACATGGAGATAGTTCAACAACTGGCTCTTCTCACTCACAGAGCCAAGAAGTTCTATAAGAGGACAGGGAGAAATTTTCCTAGCAATGTATCCAGTGGAAAGTTTGACTGGATAAAAGTAAAGTGAAGTGTTACAACTGTAACCAAATGGGATACTCTGCTAGGGAGTGCAAGGCATCCAAGACAAATGGTAGCCAAGCACAACCCAAGCCAAAGTACACTGAGGGAGCTTCACACACTGAGAAGCCTAAGCAGCAAGCTGTAGTTCCTGTTGAAGAAGGAGGCTTTGATTGGAGCTTCCAGGTAAAAGTTATGTCTCCAAACTAAGCACTGATGGTAGATCTGGATGAAGCCAAGGTATTAGAACATCTTTGTACCCTAGAATGCATTGCTAAAGTTAACAGATACAGGTCCTATAACTTAGAAATGAGATCTGATTTTGAGTCTTGGAACATATTAAAATCTAACTTCAAAAGATCTGAAATTGAATATAAGCTAGAAATAGAAGACTTAAAGAAAACCATTTCAACTCTTAAACATGAGCATACCAACTACAGGACTCAGATCAAAGAACTTATTACTAAGTTAACTGAGTGCTAGGCTAAGCTAGTGATCAGCAAAGCCAAGGCAGAGAAGCTTGGTCTTAAACAAGAGACCTTCAAGAACATCATATCCTCATCCCTACACTCCAAAGTGTGTTATCATAACAAACACGGACTAGGATCTACTGAGATAACTCCTCCACACACTCTATTATCTGTAAGATCTTCAAGGTGTGGAACTAGTCAAGATGAGTTATCATCCATAGATCCTAGTGATGAAGAGGATAAAGAGGAGGTAGTGAAGGATGGATCTGGGGAGAGTAAGGAAGACCATCCTAACAAGGGTCAGTACACTCCTGAGGAGAGGAAGAAGTCAGGGATGACTAATTCCAAAAGGAAGAACTTTATCTGAGCATCAAAGAGAAGATCAAAGGGAGCTCAGGAGATCAAGGCCACTTTTAACTCCAAGCGGAAACAAGTTTTTATCTCTATAGGTTTTGAACTAGTAAAGACTGAGGATAAACTTTGAACTCTAGTACCAAGAGTTCAAGTACATGTTCAACTCATCCCTATAAAGGAATGAAGACTGAGCAGCTATGTAACACTTTAACACAACATGAACCATCCACCTCCAAAGGCAAGTTTCACCTTAGGAGGCCTGCCACAACATCTTTAAAACTCATTCTTCTTATCACATGAAGGACTTTAGAAGAAAGCATTTTAACTGCATTATGTATGGCAGTACTTCTCATCTGGCTAAGGATTGCATCTACAATCCCAAAAGTACTGTCAATATAACCAAGAAGAAGACTTCTGAGAAAAGCAAGAAGAAGAAAGCCTTGGAAGAAGTCAGTGTTTCTTTCAGAAGCTCCAAAATGAAAATGAAGACAAGTTAAAAATTGCCATAGAAAGAAAATATGGTCTTGAAAGAAAGGCATGCTTCTGAAGCATTGAAGCTTGCTGCATTGAAAGTGTGACATCCGGTAACTTTCCGTTACCAAACTCCGTTAGTTCCATTTGCATACACCTGTCGTAAGCACACACTAGTTGTCGTTGAATGTTGGTGACTTAATAATAATAATTTATGATAAACAATAATAATCTAGTTAATAATGTTGATTATTAGTTGTGATTATGTGGTTCATGATTTTATAGAATTTTAAATGTCTGTTTTATACATTTTACGCGATTACGTGACAACGTGTAATATATATTTC
>BJCO01740686.1:0-23931 GCA_018326465.1 Flaveria floridana
CTTTCCGTTTCCCCTAGTCCAACATGTGGTGCATACGCACTAACTACCGTCACTACCTCATCTCCTATTATTATTCTTAACAACATAATTCTATCATTGTATCTTCTCACCTCCACTACATTATCTTGGAGTTCCTTAGCGACTAGAAAACCTACTCCGTTTTTAGTTCCATCAGACCCTGAATACCATAGTTTATAACTATCGCACTCTTTTGCTCTCCCACCTCGCCATCTAGTCTCCTGCAGGCATGCTATGTGGATTAAAATAAACATCAGAATTACGTTAGCAAAAGCCATTCTCTATTATTAACATATACTGTTGTTAAGAAGTACAACGGGGATTAAAATACAAAAGATTGTTTAATTGCATTACAAAACAACAATATCTTAACACAAGAATGGATGTCAGTCTTTTCCTGCCGAGTGGCTTCACCCTCGTGCCATCCTCAGCAATAGTTACCTGCCAACTGAAAATGTATAAAAGTCAGCGTTGCTGAGTGAGTTCAAGTTTTAAAAGTATTAAAATACCTTGTATAATGTGTATATATGAAAATACTTTTTTTATAACATACTTCTCTTACTCTTGTACGTGAGCACACATCAACTATACAACAAGGTAATGCTTTCTTTCTTTCTTTACAGTATACCTTTATTCACTTCATACTCTTTAACTTTATCTTTCACTGTCTATGTGGACCAATGAGCAATACCCTAAACTATGTGCACGAAAAACTAGTGCTAGGCATGTAGTCTATAAATAGACTATGATCACTGTACACGAGGCTGACCCAGTCACCTAGGGTATGCTACAAAGGTCCATCAATGTCAATTTATTGACCCTGTGTGCGTGCTTTGGGGTAGCTAACCCGCATAACAGTTGAGCTAACGACAACATGGTCGTGCACCTATATGCTTGCAAGACTTTTATTATTTTAATTAGGTTCCACTTCTTGTTATCATTATTCTTTCACTTTGTTAATGATAATACTTGCTTTTATCATCATAAACACATCGCATAAGTCACACAATAATAATTACTATGATCATAAGAACAACTTATAATAAGGCAATACAATAACAGTTAAAAACCCTAAGTCAACCTTGGGTCAAACCTTAATGATTCTGTTTTTCTCAAAATTTCAGAAAATAGTCTAAGTGTTCTAGGCGCATGAGCACTATGCGGGCGCATGAGGCCTGTTTAGGCGCATGGGCACTATTTAGGCATTTCAACACTTTGGCGTCTCAGGCATTTCAGCCGCATGGACACTATTTGGACGTTTGGACTATACTTAGGCGTCTTAGACTAAGTTTTAGACGCATTGTGTACTGTTCAGGTGCATGAACTTTCATTTAGAAAATTATAAGGCATTCTCTAGACGTATGGGGCACTGTTTGGGCGGTTGGGTCATGTTTGGATGTTTGACCTGACTTAGTAACTTTCTAAAGCAAATTCCAGGCGGTTGGGCCTTATTTGGACGTATGGACAACATGTTTAGCTTATTTCTAACATATTATCAGTCCCAATCATTCTACTTGCATGTTCCAAACTTAATAACACTTTTCTAAGCCTATACATCACATCAAAATACATAAAACATTATCATACAAGCATAAGACATGCGGTTACATATATGAAAATTATAAAATCATTTTCAATACATTTTCAGTCCCCAAAAATGTTTTAAAACATGTAAAGATGGGGTCTAGAACTCACCTTCACAGCTTCCAAGCACAACACTCACAAAGTTGAGAATTCTTGATGTTTCTAACACCTAAACACCAAGAACACACAAAAACCCGAACACACCAAACACATAAGAACATATACCTTCGGTTTCTTAGTAAAAACACAACCAAAACCGAACCAATTATACAACAAATGCTCACCTAAGTCAAGAACAACCTCTTGTTCTTCTTGAAACCGAGAGAAACTTTAGAGTTTTTCTCTTCTTCTTCTTTTGTCGACTAAAGCAGATGGAAAAGGTTGATATGGGCGGCCATATCCATATATAATATATTATTTGACTTTTGTACTATTTTACACTTTGGCCCCCTTCACTTGTGCTCCTTTTCCTTTTATGAAAGATACTTTTGTTTCTCTCTTACTTTAACAAAGTTTCGGGTGTTACAAGTCTACCCCCTTAAAGAGGTTTCGTCCCCGAAACCTGTCACTCTTCGAATAGTTGTGGGTAATGTTGTCTCATTTCATCTTCAGTCTCCCACGTAGACTCGGAACCCTTCTTGTGCTTCCACTGCACTCGTATAAGTGGAACCACTTTATTCCTTAGCCTCTTTTCCTTTTGAACAATGATCGCCACTAGTTGCTCTAAATAATTGAGCCGTTCATCCACCTCGAAATCCACCTGTGGTACAACCATATCTTCATCAGTTAAGCACTTTCTCAGATGAGATACATGGAATGTGGGATGAATACCACTTAACTCATCTAGTAATTCAAGTCAATAGGCCACCTCTCCTACTCCTGTGACGATTCGGAAAGGTCATATGTATCTCGGGCTTAGCTTACCTCGCTTCCTGAATCGGATGATCCCCTTCCAAGGTTAGACCTTCAACATAACTCGGTCGCCAATCTTGAATTCTATCGGTCTACGCCTTTTGTCAGCATACGACTTTTGTCTATCTTTCGCCGCTTTCATGCAGGCCTTTATCTTTTCTAACTTCTCAGTCGTAGCCTCGATCACCTCGACACCTCCTAGCTCTTTCTGCCCAATGTCTCCCTAACATACGGGCGTCCTACATCTCCTACCATATAACATCTCATATGGTGGCATGCCAATACTAGCATAATAGCTATTATTATATGAGAATTCCACTAACGGTAAGTGATCATCCCAACTTCCTCCAAAATTGATCACACATGCTCGGAGCATATCCTCGAGCGTTTGAATCGTTCTCTCAGACTGACCATCTGTCTGAGGATGATAAGTCGTGCTAATGTGTAGCCTTGTCCCCATCGCGTCATGGAATCTCTTCCAAAACTTCGATGTGAATCGCGTGTCACGATCCGACACAATCGACACCGGTACACCATGACGAGCTTCAATATCCTTGATGAACAGATCCGCCAGTCTCTCGGATGAATACGTCTCGCGGATCGGCAGGAAGTGAGCACTCTTGGTTAGACGATCAATAATCACCTAGATAGCATCGTACACCCTCGCCGTGCGGGGTAACTTCGTAATGAAGTTCATGGTGATGTTCTCCCACTTCCACTCAGGTATATCCAATGGTTGGATCTTCCCGTAAAGCTTCTGATGCTCCTCGTTCACTTGCAAGCAAGTAAGACACTTACTCACATACTCCACCACGTCACATTTCATACCTGACCACCAGTAGTCCTTCTTCATGTCTTGATACATCTTTGTGGCACCGAGATGAATGGAGTATCGAGTCTTGTGAGCTTCATCCATGATTCGCCCTCGCAGATCTCCTAAACGAAGGATCCATATTCGTCTATAGCGGATTCTAACCCCGCGGGTTCTAACCCCGTGGGTGTTTTCTCCTAGTTTCGCGACTAGACCTCTCATTCGTTCAGAGTTGAGGCGATCTTCTTTCCACGCCTCATTCTGAAATTCTTTCACTTGAGTCATCACATCCGAGATCATCACTAACTGATACGCCTTCACCTGAATCGGTTCGGGTCTCTATTTTCGGTTAAGGGCATCGACCACCACGTTGGCCTTGCCCGGATGGTAGTGGATCTCGCAGTCATAATCTTTGATGAGCTCTAACCATCTCCTTTGCCTCATGTTGAGATCCTTTTGCTCAAAGCAATACTTCAAGCTCTTGTGGTCAGTGAAGATAGTGCACTTCGTCCTGTATAAGTAGTGCCTCCGAATCTTCAACGCGAAAACCACAGCCTCTAGCTCTAAATCATGTGTAGGGTAGTTGACTTCGTAGGTCTTCCAACTGTCGGGATGCGTAGGCTATTACCCTTCCACGTTGCATTAACACGCAACCTAGCCTAGAATAAGAGGCATCCGAATACACCACTAAGTCATCACTCCCTTCGGGTAATGTTAAGACATGAGCTTGGGTTAATCTCGTCTTCAACTCCTCAAAAGCACACTCCTATTCTTGACCCCACATGAACTTCACATCCTTTCGAGTCAATTTAGTCAAATGTGAGGCTATCTTGGAAAAGTCTTGAATGAACCTTCTATAGTAGCCCGCCAAAGCCAAGAAACTACGGATTTCGGATGGCGTGTTTGGAGACTTCCATTGCATCACTGCCTCAACCTTTGCTGGGTCTACCATGATTCCTTCAGCATTAACAACATGACCCAAAAATTAAACCTCGCATAACAAAAAAGCATACTTAGAGAATTTAGCATACAAATTTTCTCTCCTAAGTGTCCCCAATACTTCGCGTATGTGGCCGGCATGTTCTTCCGCGCTTTTAGAATAAATCAGGATATCATCAATAAACACAATCACTGATTTATCTAACATCGACCAACACACACGGTTCATCAAGTCCATAAAGGCAGCTGGCGCATTAAGTAGTCCAAAGACATAACGAGGAACTCGTAGTTTCCATAACGCGTACGAAAAGCTGTCTTAGGAATGTCTTGCTCCTTCACCTTTAATTGATGGTAGCCAGATCGAAGGTCTATCCTCGAGAACCAACTGGCACCTTGGAGCTGATCGAACAAGTCATCAATTCGTAGTAACGGTACCGATTCTTCACCATCAACTTGCTCAGCTCTCGATAGTCGATGCACATTCACATACTACCGTCCTTCTTTTTCACGAACAGGACCAGAGCACCCCATGGAGAGATACTCGGTCGAATGAATCCCTTATCCATTAACTCCTGCAATTGGTCCATGAGTTCCTTCATCTCAGTTGGAGCTAATCGATATGGTGCTTTGGCCAAGGGTTGGGCGCCGAGTATCAAATCGATTTGGAACTCAATCTCGCGATCAGGTGGCACGCCGGGTAAGTCTTCTGTAAACACATCAGGAAAGTCACACACCACCGGTACATCAGACAGTTATGGTGTTGACGTGTCCACAACCTTCACGTAGGCTAAATAGGCGCTACATCCACGTCGCATGTAATTCCCCGCCACCGCCATCGAAATCACCTTCAGGATCGTAGTAACGCGATCTCCATAAATCGTCACCAAACTTCCATCGGGTACAACTAGTCGAATCATCTTCTTATGACAGACGATGTTTGCTTCATAGGTTGCTAACTAGTCCATTCCTAGTACTACATCAAATCCTCCTAGGGGCATCACATGTAACTTAGCAGCAAACCTATGACCTTCTAGTTCTATGGCACAGTCCTCTATCACGTCAGTAATTCTAGTGGACTTACTAATAGCAGTTTCTACATCAAATGGCTCACTAATACTTCTACTACTAGCACACAACTTAGCATAAAAAGTAGTCAAAATAAAACTCCTACTAGCACCAGAGTCAAATAATACAGAGGCACAAGTTTGATTTACTAGAAACATACCTGACACGACATCGAGATCCACTATGGCCTCCTCCTGGGTCATGGTGTAAGCTCTAGCACTTGCCCTCTGTCCTCCTTCCTCCAGCTTCTTCTTCGTCCCAGAGCTTTCCGCCCTCGGCTTCTTGCAGACCTTGCTCGCGTGGCCCTCCTCGCCATAGTTATAGCACTTCAGCACCCTACAGTCTTTAGCGATGTGGCCAGGCTTGCCACACCTGAAGCATACATTTAGCCCCAGCCTACGCACACCAGTATGCTCGCTTCCACATTTACCGCACGTTCTCTATCCCGGGCTTGACGACACCCTACGATTATCCACCTTCACCTTCTTGTTGCTTGGAGCAAAACCACCACGTCCAAACCTCTTCCTATTCCAGTTCTTATCTCCACCACCCATCCTCTTCACCTCTACCACAGCCTCCTCCTGTTCATCGTACAGTCTGCCCACTATGTCCACCACCGATCGAAAGGTACCTAGCTGAGCAGTGATCAGATTCCTGTGAATATCAGCCGGTAGTCCCTGGATGTACCTCTTGATCTTCCTTGATTCCGGCATCACCTGATCCGATAACAGCCTTGCCATTTCGTTAAATTTGGTGGTGTAATGCTGGTGGGTCATGGTTCCCACTTCAAGATGTAGGAACTCCCTCTCGATCTTATCGAGTTCCCAGTGAGGACAGAATTCCTCGATCACTAACTGCTTCAGCTCCTTCCACCGCATCTTCCTGATGGCTCTGGCACCCTCAGCTTGGACAATGTTTCCCACCAACATAACGTTGAGTCGACAAAAGAGTGAGTGGCGAACTTCACCTTCTGGTCTTAGCGACACTCACTAATCTCCAGCACCGCTTCCATTTCCCTCACCCAGCGGTGAGCGGCAGCGGCATTACCATTGCCATCGAAGGTCGGGGGCTTGCACCTCTAGAATGCCCCATAACTGCACCCCTTGGTCTTCACCCCCACTAAATCATCCTCCTCTTTATCGGACAACACGATCTCAGGCTCCAGTCGTTCCCCCTACCCCTTTCTTCCCTTGCCCATTGAACCTTTCCTATCTTCCTTCTCCTTCCTATCCTCATTCCTCACAGCTCTGATGACTTTGGTCACTACAGACGGTAAGACTGTCTGCATGACCTGGTGTACCTCATCAGCAATTGCCTCCCTAGCTGAGCCATTTAGGCTAGCATTCTCATTCTCCTCACTTTTGCCATGAACCTCAGGGTTCTCATGAGTCGTCTCAGGAGCCTTAGCACTACTCCTAGTCACACGTGGGCGACCTCTGCCTTTAGAAGCCTTGGAAGATTTTCGTTCAGCCGTTCCCTAAAGGCTATAAGATTCAAACACTAACACATTCATTCAAGGCAATGGCTCAGTTTATGTTAAGTATAGTAAGTCCCTAATTACAGTGGCTAGTAGTAATTACCCACTTACTTTACTCTTCACACCCCAAGCATTTCCTGTCCTCACTACATCGATATCTAAATCTACTAAGAACACATAAGTCAAATAGCACGCGCACATAATACTGATTAACTTTAAGGAACGAAATACCTGATGGCACGTAGTTACTCGGGTTGACATCCTGCCATTCATCCCATTTTCAGTTTAAGTTTAGGTTTTTGAAAATAATTTACCCAATTCACTTAAACTATGGCTCTGATACCGACTTGTAAGGCCCTGTTCCCGGACACCTCACAGTTGGTCATTCATTGCATTATAGATATATATTAATATACATTTCATAAAATAAACAGCGGAATTACGTTAGCAAAAGCCATTCTCTATTATTAACATATACTGTTGTTAACCAATACAACGGGGTTTAAACTACAAAAGATTGTTTAATTTCATTAAAAAACAACAATATCTTAACACAAGAATGGATGTCAGTCTTTTCCCACCGAGTGGCTTCACCCTCGTGCCATCCTCAGCAATAGTTACCTGCTAACTGAAAATGTAGAAAAGACAGTGTTGCTAAGTGAGTTCTACTTTTAAAAGTATTAAAATACCTTGTATAATGTGTATATATAAAATACTTTTTTTATAAAACTACTTCTCTTACTCTTGCACGTGAGCACGCATCAACTATAAAACAAGGTAATGCTTTCTTTCTTTCTTTACAGTATACCTTTATTCACTTCATACTTTTTAACTTTATCTTTCACTATCTATGTGGACCAATGAGCAATACCCTAAACTATGTGCACGAAAAACTAGTGCTGGGCATGTAGTCTATCAATAGACTATGATCACTATACACAAGGCTGACCCAGTCACCTAGGGTATGCTACAAAGGTCCGTCAATCTCAATTGATTGACCCTATGTGCGTGCTTTGGGGTAGCTAACCCGCATCGCAGTTGAGCTAACAACAACATGGTCGTGCACCTCCTATATGCTTGCAAGACTTTCATTATTTTAATTAGGTTCCACTTCTCGTTATCATTATTCTTTCACTTTGTAAATGATAATACTTGTTTTTATCATCATAAACACATCCCATAAGTCACACAATAATAATTACTATGATCATAAGAACAACTTATAATAATGCAATATAATAACAATTAAAAACCCTAGTCAACCTTGGGTCAAACCTTAATTATTCTGTTTTTCTCAAAATTTAAGAAAATAGTCTAAGTGTTCTAGGTGCATGAGCACTATGCAGGTGCATGAGGCCTGTTTAGGTGCATGGGCACTATTTAGGCATTTCAACACTTGGGCGTCTGAGCCACTTCAGGCGCATGGAAACTATTTGGACGTTTGGACTATACTTAGGCGTCTGAGACTTAGTTTTAGACGCATGGTCAACTGTTTAGGCATATGGACTTTCACTTAGAAAAATCTAAGGCATTCTCTAGACGTATGGGGCACTATTTGGGTGGTTGGGTCTTGTTTAGACGTTTGACCTGACTTAGTAACATTCAAAGGAAAATTACAGGCGGTTAGGCCTTATTTGGACGTATGGACAACCTGTTTAGCCTATTTCTAACATATTATCAGTCCCAATCATTCTACTTGCATGTTCCAAACTTAATAACACTTTTCTAAGCCTGTACATCGCATCAACAAACATAAACCATTATCATACAAGCATAAAACATGCGGTTACATATATGAAAATTATAAAATCATTTTCAATACATTTTTAGCCCCCAAAAACATTTTAAAACATGTAAAGAAGGGGTCTAGGACTCACCTTCACAGCTTCCAAGCCAACACTCACAAAGCCAAGAATTCTTGATGTTTCTAACACCTAAGCACCAAGAACACATAAAAACCCAAACACACCAAACACATAAGAACATATACCTTTGGTTTCTTAGTCAAAAACACAACCAAGACCGAACCAATTAGACAACAAATGCTTACCTATGTCAAGAACAACCTCTTGTTCTTCTTGAAACCGAGAGAAACTACAAGGTTTTTCTCTTCTTCTTCTTTTGTCGACAAAAGCAGATGGAAAAGATTGATATGGGCGGCCATACCGATATATATTATATTATTTGACTTTTGTACTATTTTACACTTTGGCCCCCTTCACTTGTGCTCCTTTTCCTTCTATGAAGATACTTTTATTTCTCTCTTACTTTAACAAAGTTTCGGGTGTTACAAGTCTACCCCCCTTAAAGAGGTTTTGTCCCTGAAACCTGTCAATCTTCGAATA
This sequence comes from Flaveria floridana, assembly GCA_018326465.1. Classification (NCBI taxonomy): domain Eukaryota; kingdom Viridiplantae; phylum Streptophyta; class Magnoliopsida; order Asterales; family Asteraceae; genus Flaveria; species Flaveria floridana. Next base: position 9,152 of record BJCO01740686.1, read on the forward strand.
GTTGTGGGTAATGTTGTCTCATTTCTTCTTCAGTCTTCCATGTAGACTCGGAACCCTTCCTGTGCTTCCACTGCACTCGTACAAGTGGAACCACTTTGTTCCTTAGCCTCTTCTCCTTTCGATCGATGATCGCCACTGGTTGCTCAACATAATTGAGCCGTTCATCCACCTCAATATCCTCCAGTGGTACAACCATCTCTTCATCAGTTAAGCACTTTCTCAGATGAGATACATGGAATGTGGGATGAATCCCACTTAACTCATCTGGCAATTCAAGTCGATAGGCCACCTCTCCTACTCGTGTGACGATTTGAAAAGGTCCTATATATCTCGGGCTTAGCTTACCTCGCTTCCTGAATCGGATGATCCCCTTCCAAGGTGAGACCTTCAACATAACTCGGTCGCCAATCTTGAATTCTATCGATCTACGCCCTTTGTCAGCATACGACTTTTGTCTATCTTTCGCCGCTTTTATGCAGGCCTTTATCTTTTCTAATTTCTCAGTCGTAGCCTCGATCACCTCGACAACTCTTAGCTCTTTCCGCCCAATGTCTCCCTAACATACGGGCGTCCTACATCTCCTACCATATAGCATCTCATATGGTGGCATGCCAATACTAGCATGATAACTATTATTATATGAGAATTCCACTAACGGTAAGTGATCATCCCAACTTCCTCCAAAATTGATCACACATGCTCGGAGCATATCCTCGAGCGTCTGAATTGTTCTCTCAGACTGACCATCTGTCTGAGCATGATAAGTCATGCTAATGTGTAGCCTTGTCCCCATCACGTATACATATATATATACATATATACATACATATATACATATATGTATATATATATGTGCATATATGTATATACATACATACATATATACATATATGTATATATATATGTATATATATGTATATATATGTGTATATATATGTATATATATGTGTGTGTATATATATGTGTGTGTATACATATATATATATGTATATATATGTTTATATATACATACATATCTACATAGATGTATAGATATATGTGTATATATAGGTATATATATGTGTGTATATATAATGTGTGTATATATATGTATAAATATATATGTATGTATGTATATATATATATGTATGTATATATATATGTATGTATCTATATATATGTATATGTACAGACACACACACAGATATATATATATATATATATATATATATACACATATATATATATATATATATATATATATATCCCTAAATTCAACTTGGACGTAAAGAAGCATCATCTGAACCAACATATACAAGGGCATCTGTTGAAAAAGCTGAGACAGTAGAGAAGGAAGAGAAAGGAGTAGTTGAAGAACTAGATGAACAAGAAGCAATAGGAGAAAAGGAAGATGAAGAAAGGGAGGAGAGGAGGGAAGAACTCAATGCCAAAGCAAAGAAGAATGTGATTCGCAAGATGTAGTTTGTGAAAGAAAAGGCATCTTCTGAAGTTAACTGGCTACCTACCGAGCAAAACCCATCCACCAAGACAAAGCTTCAACTAAAGCACAACTACAACAAGAAGACTCACAATAGACATTGTTGTGCAGTAACCGCAAACTCTTCAGAAATAAGACCCTAACCATTGTGACATTTCGAATATTTGTTAGTTAATCGTTACATTCCGTTATTTCTTGTAAGGGTTTGTTATGTCAATAATAAAACCTTGGGAGTTCATTGAGTTATTAAATTAATAAGTTTTCATGAAGTTTAATGATGAGTTTTAATTATAGAATTTAAACATATAATTAAAACAATAAAGTTTATTTATAAATTTATCAATCCCACAATTTATAAAATTCTGTTGTTAAAGTGTGATATTAAAATCGATAAGATTTGTAAATAAATTGATATGTCATTAAATTAATCTATAGTGTTTAAGGGTTAAAATTGCAAAAATTATAAACTTAATTATTAAAAGGTTTGGATGGTAATGGTAATATTAGAAACCATAGGGACTAAATGTGAAAGTTTCCTTTAAATACCCCCCCTTTCTCTCTCGTTTTCTCGGTGGCCGGCCGGAAAAAGTATGGGGCGGCTCCAGCGACCCCAAAACGCCCTCAAAACTTGATTATATTTAACCCCAAATCACTCCTAATAGTTTCGCGAACCCGTTTCGAACGTGAAGGGGTGCTTTAATTTGATTTTAAACAAAGTTACGAGGGTCTTTAAAAATGAAACCGAACCCAATTGAAATCAAATCCATTTCTACACATAAATCATATAATTAATCCAATTAAAGGGGCATACACGTTTGATTAATCAAATAGAAATCATTAGTATGGTTAATTCCATTTAAAATTGTGAGTTACATCATGAATTTTACCCGTAACCCACAAACCCAACTCAAACTCGTTGAACTCGAAACGGTTCTAATCAAGTCTATTTAGGGGAAAGATTCGATTTGATCTCTTTCAACCATCTGTAACATCAATCTCTTGAAGAACACACACAAACACCACCTTCGATCGCCACTATTCATCACGACTTGCTCACACCCCTTCTAGTCGATTTCTACACCAAATCGGGTAATTCAAACACACACACACACACGATTAATCATGGGGAATCAAAGCCCTATGGTTAATTTCATTAACATCAATGATTTGATGTTCAATTGGTTCGATTCTAAATCTAGGGTTCATGTCAATTTGGGGATTAAACCAGATATTGTTTCTATATTTTAGTTAGCGGGTTATGATAGACATAGGTTACCCAACCTACTCGTAACCCATCGCCCCCATACCCAGGAAGTCGCGGGTTCGAACCCTACAACCCACATTTTTTTCTAAAAGGGATTTTAATCATATTTTAAATTCAAAAAAAATATAAAATGATAATGTATTAAAATAAAATTATTTATACTTTTTATTATTGAAATGTTATTAGAAATTATTTAATAATTCTATAATTATAGAATTTATTTTAAACAAGTTTGATGACTTTAAAATGTTTAGAAGAACTTACGATGAGTTTTTATATATTATATAAAAAATCATCTTTTCTTCTTGTTTCTTTTAATCATTTTTTTTATTTTCATTTGTTTTCCTATAACTTTAATTAAAGAAAACTTTAATAAATATTATATGGTTTTGTACGCTCATTTTTTATAGTTGTATAACATGTTTTCTTAAAAGATTGAAATTATAAAGATGTCAAAATATAGTTGAGAATTACTTATTCTTTGCAATATTGACAAACCCTAGATTCCATAAATAGTCTCTTGAACTTATCCGGTTATAATCTAATTTTGGAACCCCCGCGTATAAGTAATCTGTGAAAAAACTATTGGTGCTATTTTAGTCTTCTTATTAATCAAAGTACATCATATATCAAGTGAGTTTTCATACCCCATTTTTACTTTATTTCACACCTTTTGGGATGAATCATGTTATCCATATAAATGTACACTTGTAAATTCTTAAAATACTTGTAAAGCACGTGTAATTCATCTTTATTAAATTGTCATAGTTATTTGAAATTTGCTGAGAAATCATTAGATGGGTTCTTTGTAAAATACTCATCAGAGGAGTATATAGTGTACAACAAAGTTGATTACACTATTAAGGATCATGAGAATCTCATATTTAATGAAAATTTATCAATTAGTGTTGGAAACACCCTAAGTTGGATGTTTAATCTAAATGGATTCATAAATGTATTTAACCATATGATTTAGAATGTTACATGAGACTCATCAAATAGATCAACATACATACAAGTTCCAAGTACTAAAAACTACATGGTTGATCTACCACAAGGTCTCGGTCATAACAGGTTATCTGCTGATATAGTTCAGTCAGACTCAGTAGAAGCATATGCTACTACCACAAATGATGTGGGTCAACAATCACTTGCACATGATGACTCAACAGATGACGAGTCTCATGATCATTATGGTACTAGACAATCTCTTGAAAAGGAACCAAGTATGATAAATGCTGAAGAAGGAGTCAATTCGGTAGTTGTCAATCCATCTATCAAACTTCCTGAAACAAACTTCTCCAACTTGGATCTATCTCAAGAACTCCAACTAATTTCAAGACTAAGAATTCATAAAGACAGCCAGTTGAGAATGTCATTAGCAATGTTAATGTTGGTGTCAATACAAGAACCAGAGTGAATGAAGCAAAATCTATTTGTTTTCATGCTTCCTCTCTCAACTAGAACCAAGGAAGGTGGATGAGGCCTTAAAAGATAATAGTTGGGTAAAAGCTATGCGAGAGGAGCTTTTATAATTTTCTAGACAGAAGGTTTGGAAACTATGTGAACTTCTTAAGGGGAAGACTTCAATAGGAACCAAATAGGTGTTCAGAATTAAGAAGGATGATAGAGGCATTGTTATCAGGAATAAAGCCAGACTTGTGGTACAAGGGTACACAGAAGATGAAGGGATTGATTATGATGAAGTATTATCTCTTATGGCCAGGCTTGAAGGAATCAGAAGTTTTCTAGCATTTGCTGCCTCCAAACACATCAAGGTGTTTTAGATGGATGTCAAGAGTGCATTCCTCTATGGTGAGATTGATGAAAAGGTTTATGTTTGCAACCTCCTGGCTTTGAAGATCCCAAGTATCCAAATCATGTATGCAAACTTGATAAAGCCCTTTATGGTTTTCATCAAGCTCTAGGGAAATGGTATGACACACTTTCGACCTTTCTCCTTAAGAATAGATATACCAGAGAATCCATAGGCAAAAATCTCTTCGTTAAGAAAGTTGATTTGGATATCATTTTGGTACAAGTATATGTGCATGATATGATATTTGGGTCCACAAATAAGATCTTGTTTAAAAGCCTTTGAAAGTCTCACGAAATCAACGTTTGAGATGAATTCCATAGGAGAACTTACTTTCTTTCTTGGGCTGCAAGTGAAACAAACCTCTAATTGCATTTTCATAAACCAATTTAAGTATATCAGGATATCGTAGTGAGATTTCAAGCTACTGATGCTAAGCTGCAAACACCCCTATGTCTAAGACATTTTTATTAACTCTCCATCTTGAAGCGGAAGTAGTTGATCAACATCAGTACAAAGCCATCATTGGATCTCTTATGACCTCACAGCCAACAAACCAGATATCATGTTTGCTACATGCATGTGTTCACGATAGTGACTATGTAGGATGAAATATCAACAAGAAGTCCACCTCAGGAGGATATCAGTTTCTAGGGGAAAGATTGCTCTTATGGAAAACCAAGAAGCAAACCTATGTGTCTACATCAACTGCTAAAGTATAATACATTATTACATATATTTGCTATACTCAGGTGTCATGAATTCAAACTCAACTTAGAGATTGTGGAGTAATTTTCATGAATACTCCAATTCACATTGACAACAACAGTTCCATCTCAATCACCAAAAATCCTGTTCAATATTCAAAGACAAAGCATATTGACATCAAGTATCATACGAATGAATTATGACACCCAGCATTTTCCAGTCACTTTCCGATCAAAATGAACATGGTCTTATGATCATACATTCATGCATTTAATATTGTTTATTTAAATATGTCATTTATTGCACGAATATTCATGAACATCTCATGTAACGATAATTCAGATAATTGCCAAATCGCACACGTGTCTGTCCCCAAACGTTGGTGATTTGTCAAAATGGTTTTCAAACAATCATAATTGGTGTGAAATTATGTGTTATATGATTATATGATTAATTACGTTGCCTGGTTGTGAAAATTTGGAATTTTCTAGCATTTACGCGTTTTCGTGTATTTTCGGCTTTCAACGCCTAATTACAATAAACATGCCTTTGAACTAGTACAATGAATATCATTTCACGTTATTAAGGTTTGTTTGATATTATATGAGCATTTTGAGGTTTCGGTTTAGAGAAAGTTCAATCGCGTAGCGCTAGAATTTCTATAAAAGACGGGGGCATTTCTTTAAAAAAAAAAAGAATAAAACCCAACCCCCCAACCCTAATCACCATTTGGCCATTCCCTTTCCCCTTTCCCTTCATTTTTTCATAGCAAATCATACACACACACACACTAAAGACACATTCTTTGTTCTTGTTCTTTGGTGGTGATTTTCATCGTTTCTTGCATAAAACATGTACTATGGATCATCATCTAAACATTTCAAGTAAGTTTTTATGTTTGATTTCATGTTCTTTGATCTTCATGATGAACATGAACCCTAGATGATCAAAACAACTCAAAACTTGAAATTCATTGAAATTGATAACGGATTATGTGTTAGTATTCAATATAATGATTTTTGTACGCATTGGTTTTCTGAAATTATGTTGTTTTGATCAAACACCCGAGACTTACTTATAATGAAACTTTAATTTGGGGATTTTGTTGAAATTGTATGATTTTAATGAAATTGGATTGAATTGGTGATTCTAGGATGTTAATTGATGTTAAAAGATAAAAATTCATGTTTTGAACTTTTGGTTTTTGCTCGGTTTTCAGATACTTTCCATTATAGGAAACTTTTTGGGTAGTTTTGGTTTATAGATGTGTAACACCTGAAACTTTGTCAAAATAAAAGAGAAATAAAAGTATCTTTCAAAAAAGGAAAAGAAGCTAAAGTAGAAGGGGTTAAAGTGTAAAATAGTACAACAACCCATTATTTTAATATATATGGGCATGGCCGCCCGTATCAATCTTTTCACCTGCTTTTTATCGACCAAAAAGAGAAGAAAAGAAAGAAACAAGCTCTCTCTCGGTTTCAAGAATAACAAGAGGCTGTTCTTGACTTAGGTAAGCATTGTTTGTATAATTGGTTCGGTTTTGGTTGTATTTTTCACTAAGAAACCGAAAGTATATGTTCTTATGTGTTTGGTGTGTTCGGGTTTTTGTGTATTATTGGTGTTTAGGTGTTAGAAACATCAAGAATTCTCGGCTTTGTGAGTGTTGAGCTTGGAAACTGTGAAGGTGAGTTTCTAGACCCCGTATCTTTACATGTTTTCATACGTTTTTGGAGCTGAAAATGTATTGAAAATGATTTTATAATTTTCATATATGTAAGCGCATGTCTTATGCTTGTATGATAATGTTTTATGTTTGTTGATGTGATGTATAGGCTTAGAAAAGTGTTATTAAGTTTGGAACATGTAAGTAGGATGATTGGGACTGATAATATGTTAAAAACATGCTCAACAGGTTGCCCATACGTCCAAATAAGGCCCAACCGCCTAGAATTTGCCTTAGAAAGTTTCTAAGTCAGGTCAAACGGCCAAACAGGGCCCAACTGCCCAAACAGTGCCCCATACGTCTAGAAAACACCTTAGAATTTCTAAGGTATAAGCCCATACGCCTGAATAGTAGTCCATGTGTCTAGGACTTAGTCTCAGACGCCTAAGTATAACCCAAATGCCCATATAGTTCCCATGCGCCTGAAATGGCTCATGCGCCTAAGTGTTGAAACGCCCAAGTAAGCCCACGCGCCTGAATAGTTGCAAAGCGCCTAAACAGGCCTTATGCGCCTGCATACTGCTCATGCGCCTAAGACACTTAGTTTATTTTCTGAAATTTTGAGGAAACAGAAACATCAATGTTTGACCCAAGTTTGACTTTAGGGTTTTCATTGTCATTATATTGCATTATTATGAGTTGTCCTTATGTCCATAATAATTTATTATTGTGTGACTTTGTGGTATGTTTATGTTCATAAATGCAAATATTATTATTAACAAAGTGAAAGAGTAACGATAATGAGAAGTGGAACATAAATAAAATAAGGAAAGTCTTTCAAGCATATAGGAGGTGCATGACCATGTTGCCGTTAGCTCAACTGTGATGCAGGTTAGCTACCCCGAAGGATGCACACAGGGTCAATCAATTGAGATTGACGGACCTTTGTAGCATACCCTAGGTGATTGGGTCAGCCTCGTGTAAAGTGATCATAGTCTATTGATAGACCACGGGCCCAGCACCAGTTTTTCGCCACATAGTTTAGGGTATTGCTCATTGGTCCACATAGACAGTGAAAGATAAAGTTGAAGAGTGCGAAATGAACAAAGGTATATTGTAAAGAAAGAAAGCATTACCTTGTTGTATAGTTGATGCGTGCTCACGTACAAGAGTAAGGAAAGTATTTTTATAAAAGAGTATTTTCATATATATACATTACACAAGGTATTTTAATACTTTTAAAACTAGAACTCACTCAGCAACACTGACTTTATACATTTTCAGTTGGCAGGTAACTATTGCTGAGGATGGTACGAGGGTGAAGCTACTAGGCAGGAAAACATTGACATCCATTCTTATGTTAAGATATTGTTGTTTTGTAATGCAATTAAAGAATCTTTTGTAATTTAAACCCTATTGTATTGCTTAACAACAGTATTTATTAATTATAGAGAATGGCTTTTGCTAACGTAATTCCGTTGTTTACCTTATGTAATATATATTAGTAGGTATCCATGATGCAATGAATGACCAACAATGAGGTGCCCGGGAATGGGGCCTTAGAAGTTGGTATCAGATCCATAGTTTAAGTGAATCGGGTAAAATATTTTAAAAAACCTAAACTTAAAACGAAAGTGTGACAGATAGAGGGATGTCTGCCCGAGTAGCTACGTGCCATCAGGTATTTATTTCCTTAAAGTTAATCAATATTATGTGCGTGTGCTATTTGACTTATGTGTTCTTAGTAGGTTTAGATACTGATGTAGTCAGGATAGGAAATACTTAGGGTGTGAAGAGTAAAGTAAGTGGCTAATCACAACTGGCCACTGTCATTAGGGACTTACTATACTTGACATAAACTGAGCTGTTCTCCTGAATGACTGTGTTAGTGTTTGAATCTTAGCGTTTAGGAAATGGCTGGACAAAAATCTTCCAAGGCTTCTAGAGGCAGAGGTCGACCACGTATGACAAGGAATAGTGCCAAGGCTACTGAGACGGCTCATGAGAATCCTGAGGTTCATGGCTGAAGTGAGGATAATGAGAATGCTAGCCTGAATGCCTCAGCTAGGGAGGCAATTGCTGATGAGGTACACCAGGTCACGCAGACAGTCTTACCGTCTGTAGTGACCGAAGTCATCAGAACTGTGAGGAATAAGGAGAGGAAGGAGAAGGAAGATAGGAAAGGGTCAATGGGCAAGGGAAGCAGGGGGGGGGGAGGAACGACCGGAGCCTCAGACCGTATTTTATGACGAAGGGGAGGATGATTTATGGGGGTGACGACCAGGGGGTGCGGTTATGGGGCATTCCAAAGGTGCAAGCCCCTGACCTTCGACGGCAATGGTAATGCTGCTACCACTCACCGCTGGGTGAGGGAGATGGAGGCAGTGTTGAAAATCAGTGAGTGTCATGAAGACCAGAAGGTGAAGTTCACAGCTCACTCTTTTGTTAACTCCACGTTGTGTTGGTGGGACAACATTGTCCAAGCTGAGGGTGCCAGAGCCTTCGGGAAGATGTGATGGAAGGAGTAGAAACAATTAGCGATTGAGGAATTTTGTCCTCACAGGGAACTTAACAGGATCGAGAAGGAGTTCCTGCAACTTGAGGCGGGAACCATGACCCATCAGCAGTATACCACCAACTTTAACGAAATGGCGAGGCTGGTGCCGAATCAGGTGACGCCGGTGTCAAGGAAGATCAAGAGGTACATCCAGGGACTGTCGGCTGATATTCGCAGGCATCTGATCACTGCTTAGCTAGGTACCTTTCGATCGGTGGTGGACTTGGCGGGCAGGTTGAACGATGAACGGGAAGAGATGGTGGTAGAGGTGAAGAAGACGAGTAGTGGTGATAAGAACTTGAACGGGAAGAGGTTTGGACGTGGTGGTTTCACTCTAAACAACAAGAGGATGAAAGTGGATGACCGTAGGGTGTCGTCAAGCTCAGGGCTGAGGAAGTGTAACAAATGTGGAAGGGAGCATACCGGCGAGTGTAGGTTGGGATTGAATGTATGCTTCAGATGTGGCAAGCCTGGCCACATCGCTAGAGACTGTAGGGTGCTGAAATGTTATGTCTGTGGCGAGGAGGGCCACGCGAGCAAGGGCTGCAAGAAGCCGAGGGTGGAGAGCTCTGGAAAGAGGAAGAAGCTGGAGGAAGGAGGACATAGGGCGAGTGCTAGAGCTTACACCATGACCCGGGAGGAGGCCAAAGCTGATCCCGATGTCATGTCAGGTATGTTTCTAGTAAATCAGACTTGTGCCTCTGTATTATTTGATTCTGGTGCTAGTAGGAGTTTTATTTTTACTACCTTTTATGCTAAGTTGTCTGCTAGTAGTATAAGTATTAGTGAGCCATTTGATGTAGAAACTGCAATTGGTAAGTCCACTAGAATTACTGACATGATAGAGCACTGTGCCATAGAACTAGAAGGTCATAGGTTTTCTGCCAATCTACATGTGATGCCCCCAGGTGGATTTGATGTAGTACTAGGGATGGACTGGTTAGCAACCTACGAGGTGAACATCGTATGTCACAAGAAGATGATTTGACTAGTTGCGTCCGATGGATGTTTGAAGACGGTTCATGAGATCGCGTCACCATGATCCCGAAGGTGATTTCGATAGCTGTGGCAGGAAGGTGCATGAGACGTGGATGTAGTGCCTATCTAGCCTACGTGAAGAATGTGGACACGTCAACACCACAACTGTCTGATGTATCGGTGGTGTGTGACTTTCCTGATGTGTTCCCAGAAGATCTACCTGGTGTGTTAGCTACAAGGTTGGCTACGAGTGAGATGAAGGAATTGATGGAGCAACTGTAAGAGTTGCTTGATAAGGGTTTTATTATACCAAGTATCTCTCCTTGGGGTGCTCCGGTCTTGTTCGTGAAGAAGAAGGACGGTAGCATGAGGATGTGTATCGACTACCGTGAGTTGAACAAGTTGACGGTGGAGAATCGGTATCCATTACCGAGGATTGATGACTTGTTTGATCAGCTCCAAGGTGCCAGTTGGTTCTCGAGGATAGATCTTTGATCTGGCTACCATCAATTGAAGGTGAAGTAGCAAGACATTCCTAAGACAGCTTTTCGTATGCGTTATGGACACTACGAGTCTCTTGTTATGTCTTTTGGATTAACTAACGCACTAGCTGGCTTTATGGATTTGATAAACTAAGTGTGTTGGCCGATTTTAGATAAATTAGTGATCGTGTTTATTGATGATATCCTTGTTTATTCTAAGAGCGAGGAAGAACATGCCGGCCACGTACGCGAGGTATTGGAGACACTTAGGAAAGAGAAGTTGTATGCCAAATTCTCCAAGTGTGCTTTTTGGTTGTTCGAGGTTCAATTTTTACTTCATGTTGTTAATGCTGAAGGAATCATGGTGGACCCAACAAAGGTTGTGGCGGTGATGCAATGGAAGTCTCCAAAGACGCCATCCGAGATCCGTAGTTTCTTGGGTCTTGCAGGTTATTACAGGAGGTTCATCCAGTACTTTTCTAAGATAGCCTCACCTTTGACCAAATTGACCCGCAAGGATGTGAAGTTCGTGTGGGGCCAAGAACAGGAATGTGCTTTTGAGGAGTTGAAGATGAGACTAACCTAAGCTCCTGTCTTGACATTACCCGAAAGGAGTGATGACTTAGTGGTGTATTCGGATGCCTCTTATTCTGGTCTAAGTTGCGTGTTAATGCAATGTGGAAAGGTAATAGCCTACGCATCCTGACAGTTGAAGACCCACGAAGTCAACTACCCTACACATGATTTGGAGCTAGCGGCTGTGGTTGTCGCGTTGAAAATTTGGAGGCACTACTTATACGGGACGAAGTGCACCATGTTCACCGACCACAGGAGCTTGAATTATTTCTTTGAGCAAAAGAATCTCAACATGAGGCAAAGGAGATGGTTAGAGCTCATCAAAGATTATGAATACGAGATCCACTACCATCCGGGCAAGGCCAATGTGGTGGCCAATGCCCTGAGCCAAAAAGAGAGACCCGAGCTGATTCGGGTGAAGGCGTATCAGTTAGTGATGACCTCGGACATGATGACTCAAGTGAAAGAATTTCAGAATGAGGCGTTGAAAGAAGATTGTCTCAACTCTGAATGAATGAGAGGTCTAGTCGCGAAACTAGGAGAAAACACCCACGAGGTTAGAACCCGCCTTGGACGAATATGGATCCCTCGTTATGGAGATTTACGAGGGTGAATCATGGATGAAGCTCACAAGACTCGATACTCCATTCATCCCGGTGCCACCAAGATGTATCAAGATATGAAGAAGGACTACTGGGGCCGGGTATGAAACGTGACGTGGTGGAGTATGTGAGTAAGTGCCTTACTTGCTTGCAAGTGAAGGCAGAGCATCAGAAACCTTACGGGAAGATCCATCCGTTGGATATACCTGAGTGGAAGTGGGAGCAGATCACCATGGACTTCATCACGAAGTTACTCCGCACGGCGAGGGGGTACGATGCCATCTGGGTGATTGTTGATTTTCTAACCAAGAGTGATCACTTCCTACTAATCCGCGAGACGTATTCATCCGAGAGAATGACGGATATGTTCATCAAGGAGATTGTAGCTCGTCATGGTGTACCGGTGCCTATTGTGTCGGATCATGACACCCGATTCGCATTGAAGTTTTGGAAGAGATTCCATGACGTGATGGGGACAAGGCTACATATTAGCACGACTTATCATCCTCAGATAGACGGTCAGTCTGAGAGATGATTCAGACGCTCGAGGATATGCTTCGAACGTGTGTGATCGATTTGGGAGGAAGTTGCGATGACCCTTTACAGTTAGCAGAGTTCTCGTATAACAATAGTTATCATGCTAGTATTGGCATGCCACCATATGAGATGCTATACGGTAGGAGATGTAGGACGCCCGTATGTAGGGTAGACATTGGGCAGAAAGTGTTAGGAGGTGTCGAGGTGATCGAGGCTACGACCGAGAAGTTAGAAAAGATAAAGGCCTACATGAAAGCGGCGGAAGATAGACAAAAGTTGTATACTGACAAAAGGCGTAGGCCAACTGAATTCAAGGTTGGCGATTGAGTTATGTTGAAGGTCTCATCTTGGAAGGGGATCATCCGATTCAGGAAGCGAGGTAAGCTAAGCCCGAGGTACATAGGACCTTTCCGAATCGTCACCCGAGAAGGAGAGGTGGCCTATCGACTTGAATTGCCAGAAGAGGTAAGTGGAATTCATCCCACATTCTACGTATCTCATCTGAGAAAGTACTTAGCTGATGAAGACATGGTTGTACCACTAGAGGATATCGAGGTGAATGAACGGCTCAATTATATGGAGCAACTAGTGGCGATCATCAATCGGAAGTAGAAGAGGCTAAGGGATAAAGTGGTTCCTCTTGTGCGTGTGTAGTGGAAGCACAGAAAGGGATCTGAGTCTACGTGGGAGACTAAAAAGGAGATGAGACAACATTACCCACAGCTATTCGAAGAGTAACAGGTTTCCGGGACGAAACCTCTTTAAGGGGGGTAGACTTGTAACAGCCGAAACTTTGTCAAAAAAAAGAGAAATAAAAGTATCTTTTATAAAAGGAAAAGAAGCTAAAGTAGAAGGGGTTAAACTGTAAAATAGTACAACAACCCATTATTTTAATATATATGGGCATGGCCGCCCATATCAATCTTTTCACCTTCTTTTTATCGACCAAAAAAAGAAGAAAAGAAAGAAACAAGCTCTCTCTCGGTTTCAAGAAGAACAAGAGGCTGTTCTTGACTTAGGTAAGCATTTGTTGTTTAATTGGTTCAGTTTTGGTTGTGTTTTTTACTAAGAAACTGAAAGCAAATTTTCTTATGTGTTTGGTGTGTTCGGATTTTTGTGTGTTCTTGGTGTTTAGGTGTTAGAAACATCAAGTATTCTCGGCTTTGTGAGTGTTGAGCTTGGAAGCTGTGAAGGTGAGTTTCTAGACCCCGTATCTTTACATGTTTGGGGCTGAAAATCTATTGAAAATGATTTTATAATTTTTATATATGTAACCGCATGTCTTATGCTTGTATGATAATGTTTTATGTTTATTGATGTGATGTATAGGCTTAGAAAAGTGTTATTAAGTTAGGAACATGTATGTAGGATGATTAGGACTGATAATATGTTAGAAACATGGTTAACAGGTTACCCATACGTCCAAATAATGCCCAACCGCCTAGAATTTGCCTAGAAAGTTTCTATGTCAGGTCAAACGTCCAAATAGAGCCTAACCGCCCAAACATTGCCCCATACGTCTAGAAAACGCCTTAGAATTTCTAAGGTATAAGCCCATGCGCCTGAATAGTAGTCCATGCATCTAGGACTTAGTCTTAGACGCCTAAGTAAAACCCAAATGCCCAAATAGTTTCCATGCGCCTGAAATGGCTCATGCGCCTAAGTGTTGAAACGCCCAAGTAACCCCACGCGCCTGAATAGTTGCAAAGCGCCAAAACAGGCTTCATACGCCTGCATAGTGCTCATGCGCCTAAGACACTTAGTTTATTTTCTAAAATTTTGAGGAAACAGAATCATCAAGGTTTGACCCAAGTTTGACTTTATGGTTTTCATTGCCATTATATTACATTATTATGAGTTGTCCTTATGTCCATAATAAATTATTATTGTGTGACTTTGTGGTATGTTTATGATCATAAATGCAAGAATTATCATTAACAAAGTGAAAGAGTAATGATAAAGAGAAGTGGAACATAAATAAAATAATGAAAGTCTTGCAAGCATATAGGAGGTGCACGACCATGTTGTCGTTAGCTCAACTGTGATGCACGTTAGCTACCCCAAAGGATGCACACAGGGTCAATCAATTGAGATTGACGGACCTTTGTAGCATACCCTAG
>BJCO01740695.1:0-14078 GCA_018326465.1 Flaveria floridana
AAAATACCATCCCTTACTAAAAATTAAAATTGCCACGTGTCACCTTGATATTCATTCTTAGGAAACTTAGGCAACTAATTATTCTTAGTTGAACCTCTACCTATATATATATATACATATATATATATATATATATATGATGCTTACACTACATACAATGATGCATATACATACTTATAAACAACATACATACATACAAGCACCCCATGCACTCACCTATACAAAACTCACATATACAACCATGTCCACGGGAATCACACACACACACCCACCCACACAACCATCGGCCAAACCAAACCCATCACAATCAAAACCCTCCGAAGTACATGATCCCGCATAAGACCCGCAATCAACACATATTAACTCACGCAGAAAGCATACACTTATACAATGCACACAAGCTGCCAAGAGAAAATCTCAACCCATGTAACGTTGAACACCATCTGCATATACCCATACACACAAGCAGATCTATGCATACGCAGAATACATGTATATGTACATACAATGCATCAAACACATACGGTTATATATATCCACGCACCGAAATCGTACGCGCAACAAAACCGTACGTTATGAACAAGGTAAAAGATTGATGAATCGTACCGTCTAGATAACCAATACGCAGACGCCGAGCGTGCGTCGATCGCCAAGGGCTGGGTGGCGGTTGTGGTTGCGGTTTGGCCGAGAGACAAAAACCTTCGAAAGGTGTTCTTGCATGCCGGAGGAGAGACGATCGCACGAGTGAAAGGATGTTGGTGGTGCAGAAGGAGTCCACGGTTGAAGGGTTGTCGATGGAGAGGCTGTCGATGTATTGGAGTCGAATGGGGAAGAAAATAGGGTTTTCTTGGTGGACGAAGTCGGTTATGTGAATTAGCTGAAGGGGGGTTCTCTTATGGTTATGAGTTTAAAATATTTAACTTGCATAATTAGCCCTCCTAGTTTTTATTATAGTACTTAGGTTAAATGTTTTTAATTGGTTTCAAGTTAGTTATTAATAACAATAAATATTATTGTTATTTAGTATTAATAAGACTTACTAATTATAAGAAAGATATTAGGGGAAGGTTAAGTTACGAAACAAAGGTAACCTGAGAAACACGGGTTGTCACATCATCTACTTGTTAAAAGAATTTTCGTCCTAAAAATTAGAATGTTAGGTTCGGTTAAATGCATGAGGTTCAGTTAGGTTTGGTGGTTTGTAACGTGTCGGACTTGTAATGTTTTGACAGGGTTGTGACATCATCCCCTTGTTGAAAGGAATTTCGTCTCGAAATTTAAAGGAAAAGTATACCTTAAGAATGGATACCTTAAGAATTAGGTGTCTGATCGTTGAACAGTTATGGATACTTCTTCTTCATCTGATCTTCGCGTTCCCAGGTAAACTCTGGTCCACGCTTTGAGTTCCAACGGACTTTGACGATAGGAATACGACTATGTTTGAGCATTTTGACCTCTCGATCCATAACCTCCACCGGTTCCTCGATGAAATGTAGTTGTTCATCCACATGTATCTCATCTAACGGAACAACGAGAGTCTCGTGTGCAAGACATTTCCTCAGGTTTGAAACATGGAACACATTGTGTACTCCACTAAGTTCTTTGGGTAGGTTCAGTTGATAGGCTACGGGGCCAACCCGTTTGACAATCTCAAACGGTCCCACATATCTAGGGGTTAGTTTTCCACGTTTCCCGAAACGAATCACACCCTTCCAAGGTGACACTTTCAAAAGCACTTTGTCACCTATTTGAAATTCCAATGGTCGGCGACGCTTATCAGCGTAACTCTTCTGTCGGTCACGTGCTACTGCCATACGGTTACGGATCTGCACGATCTTCTCAGTCGTCTCGTGCACAAGTTCAGGACCGGTAAGTTGACCTTCTCCAACTTCCGCCCGACAAATAGGTGATCGGCACTTACGCCCATACAGTGCCTTAAATGGAGCAGCTTTGATCGATGTGTGATAGCTAGTATTGTAAGAAAACTCAACTAGCGGTAAGTGAGTTTCCCAACTGCTGCCGAAATCTATCACGCAGACACGCAACATGTCTTCTAAAGTCTGGATCGTACGCTCACTCTGACCATTGGTTTGAGGATGATATGCAGTGCTCATATCTAACCGTGTTCCCAATGATCGTTGTAAAGATTGCCGGAAATGCAAAGTGAATCGGGCATCACGATCAGATATAATGGAAATTAGCACACCGTGCCGAGAGATTATTTCTCTTAGGTATATACGGGTTAACTTCTCCATTCTATCAGTATCTCTGATTGGTAAGAAGTGTGCGGATTTCGTCAAACGGTCTACAATCACCCAAATGGTGTCGCATCCGCTGGGCGTCCGAGGTAGTTTTGTGATAAAATCTATCGATATCTGCTCCCATTTTCATACTGGAATTTCTGGTTGTTGAAGTAAACCAGACGGTGGTTGATACTCCACCTTAACCGTAGAACAGGTTAAGCATCTGCTTACGTAAAAGATGGATGAATCGTATCGTCTAGATAACCAATACGCAGACGACGGGCGTGCGTCGATCGCCAAGGGCTGGGTGGCGGTTGTGGTTGCGGTTTGGCCAAGAGACAGAAACTTCGGAAGGTGTTTTTGCGTACCGGAGGAGAGACGATCGCACGAGTGAAAGGATGTCGGTGGTGCAGAAGGAGTCCACAGTTGAAGGGGTTGTCGATGGAGAGGTTGTCGATGTATTGGAATCGAATGGGGAAGAAAATAGGGTTTTCTTGGTGGACGAAGTCGGTTATGTGAATTAGCTGAAGGGGGGTTCTCTTATGGTTATGGGTATATTTAACTTGCATAATTGGCCCTCCTAGTTTTTATTACAGTACGTGGTTAAATGTTTTTAATTGGTTTCAAGTTAGTTATTAATAACAATAAATATTATTGTTGTTTAGTATTAATAAGACTTACTAATTATAAGAGAGATATTAGGGGGAGGTTAAGTTACGAAACAAAGGTAACCTGATAAACACGGGTTGTCACATATTATAAGCTATTAAAGACCGTATGATTTTGAGATGTGATTTTTTATATATTAGTTGGTTATAACTATTTTAAGTTGGGCTATACGCATATTTAAGCTTTGACTAATACATGGAGTATTTAAGTGTTTTTACTATAAAAATTTCAATAAGTTTAATCGTAAAACCAAAACAAAGCAAAGCCCTTACTAATTATTTGGTTCGATTTCGTTTTAATTTTAAGTGGTTTGATTTTGATATATATTGATAAAAACTCATTATTAATAGTCTAAATAAATTCATGAATAAAAGTGCATTTAATTAAAAAATTGAATGATTTATTTATTTAAAAAGTCCCTACTTGTTTAAAAACCTTTTAGGTTATTTTATTTGAAATCAAAGTTACAAGCTATTACAATATATTTATATTTAAAAACAAACCATTTGATTGTATATGAAAAATTAAAATTTTATATTATAAACCAGATTTTTACTTTCTCTAACCGGTTTCGAACATAAACTTTAAACCAAATAATTTGAAATAACTAAAAAACAAATAAAAACAAATAAAAAGTGAATAAATAAAAACAAAGTGAACAAATAAAAACCAATTTATTAAAAAATAAAAATCTAAATAAAATTACATTTTATAAAAAATTAAAACTAAATTATTACTAATATTATGATGATTTATTTAAACGAAAGTGACTAAAAATAAATAAAAGTAAAGAAAATAGAATAAAAAAACATAAATAAAAGAAAATAAAAGATCAATAATGACACATATCATCATTTTAATGGTTAAGGGTAAAGTGATCATTTAAAAAAATAAGTTTATAAAAATAAAAGTGATTTGAAAAGAGAAAATAAAAAAAGTAAAGGTAATAAAATAAAAACAAAAAGAAAAAAATAAAAGGTTAGTGAAAATTACAGATTTCATCGTTTAAAGGGTAAAGGCAAAATATTTTTTTATACAAAACTAACTAAAAATTTAACTTTTGTTTGTAAAAAAGACAGAAAACGTGATAAGTTTTCAAATAAATAACGATTGTTAAACATTCTTTGAGTAGGTGGATGTATTCTGAATTACAATGAATGTAAGAAAAGTTTTCAATTTAATTCCGGTTGTTTACCAAGCAAACAAAATTTTAGATGGAAAATTTTCAATTTTCAAACTTTAATTCTTGAGAATTTTATGAACTAAACGTGTCCTTATTTTTCATAGGAGTAGAAGAAACAATGAGAGGCGATTAATTAGGAGACTCGTCACATTTCAATAATTTGATTTGGACGCCCATCACACTCCATTTAAACCAACAGATAGACTTATATATAGACCCAGGCCATTTATTTGTGTTGGCCACAACGCTTCAAGTAATCTACTAGAGCCAATGATGTAAGTGGTGGAGTGGTTAAAGGGTTGATCTGGTGTATTAAGTGACCCAGGTTCAAATCTCACTCTCCCCATTTGACTTCTGCGGCATCCAGGTGAGTGTTTGACTCGGGGTTTCATCCCGGGTTAGATCCTGAAGATGGGCGATGGTTTACGGATTCAATCCGGTTCTCGCACATCTGGGGGTATGACTTACGACTGACGGTTAGGTCCAGGGTAACCAGTCCCGATAGATCGTCAGGTTCGGAGTCCTTTGTTGTTAAAAAAAAGTAATCTACTAGATTTCGATGTATATCGTTTTATTAAACCTAATTATTACATTATTATTATTATATAACTAGTTTTAGTAAACACGTGTACTACACGTGTTAAATAAATAAAATATTAAACATAATAAAATTTTATTATTTATAAACAACTAATATAAGATATGTTTAAATCTTTCTTATTTTAAATAAAAAAAATTGTTTTAAAACAAACGATTTAAAAAAATATCATTTTTAAAAAAAATTATTATAATAACTTTTAATTTTAATTATAATTTGTTTATAAAAAATTTCACGTTTTATAACATCAATTTTAAAATATTTCATATTTTTATAAAAGTCCGATTTGTTAGAAAAAATTCTTAATTTATATGAAAGTTATTTCTTTAGACATAACATTAATAAAAAGATCTTTGTTTAATTTATTACAAAACTATAAAAAAGAATTAAATGATATTATTAGTACTTAGTGTGATTATTTAATAGGAGAGATAAGCGAAAAACATTTGATACGAATGAATATGGTGTTGTCATGTGTCTTCCTTAATTACCATTTTATTAGAGTAGAAATATTATCATTACCATACAAGACAACGATGATGATTTGATACAAAGTCTTCTTCTTCTCTGTGCTTTTTCTTCCTCATTATCGATTTTATAGCTTGATTAACAATTTGTCTCGTAACATTTTGATAAAAAAAGATCCAGTCGATTTCACAAGATAACTGAGCATGGATTTTCTCCCTGGGATCGGTTGAATCAAACAATGCCTTTGATTACTGTTTCTTGATGAATCGATTAAAGCAACCACTACCCAGATTGTTGTAAAGAGCTTGGGATATTCGAGGGATGAATTGCTTCTATTCCGAATCAATTTTAAACAAAATAATTTGATCAAACACCTGCTGCTCTCCCCTTGATCGATTTGATTTCTTGAAACCGCTCTGATACCATTATTGGTAATTAAAGAGAAAATCACAATTGAAGGATATGAACAAAATGCATACACAAACTTAATATCTTTGAATGCCATACTTCAAATTCATACAAACCATCATATTTATGATACAAATTATGGCGGGTAAGACCACAACCCGTTTATGACTTGGCGGGTTAAATAACCGCCATTAATTAACTTTAACTACCTAACTTATAATGACGACACTTCTAACCCTTATACTAGATAAACTAAACAAGTGTTTAGTTCAATTTCAACAGAGGGTGAAAAATCTTAAAATAAACATATGAAAAATGACATAAAATAACATTGATTTTTCAACTTACACAAAATAAACATGCCAAATTTGTCAAAACATCCAACCTCGAAGGCAAAATTTGGTTGTAGAATTAGTCCAAATAGGTTCAGCTGCAACTTTTGTAGCTAAGGGCTCTGTCACAAATTTGGTGTCAAAAATTTTGACCACACTTGCAGTCGCTAATATTTTCTTCATATCAGTCGTGAGAAGGTTCAGCTGCAATTTTGTGCGCTAAAGGTCCAGTCGCTAAATCGTCAAGGAAAAAAAAACTGATTATTTTTTAAATTTTCAAGTATTTAAAGTAAACTTGGAAGCAGAAATAGAAAGAATATAACCCAAACAAATATTGTGTACTTACCTTCACATATATAGATATATTTTGTATATATTTTGTAGTTGTTGCTATTGATGAATAGATTATGATTATCACACTTTGCCTTAAGAAAAATCCCACGACCACTCCACTATGTGCGGGAGATACTTTTCAAAAGTATTTTCCACTAAGCTGCTTTAAAGTTAATAATCCCAATTAAGTGACTGGATGCAATATTGGAATACTATAAATTAGATATAAAAGAAGAACATAAAGCAATCAACTTTTAGAGCCCGCATGATTCATGTTTTCCACTGATTAATTACACTCTGTAAATCACATTTCGGTGTTTGTTTGTTGTTTATATCGATCTATATATATGGTACGTTTAGACTTTAGACCATCCTCCTAAGCCTTTATTGTCTCTCTTTGAAATCATCACACATAGTTATGGCTTTCAACTCAACAGCTGAATATCTCAATTTTTTAGATGAACTTTTTGTTAAGTGCAATCTTCCTGAAGATCTTGAGCGTTCCTTGTCAGAGAAAGTAAAGAGCATGTTCCTATTTGAGCAGGAACAGATACAATCAAATATTGAAAAACGTTACAGCGACCCTATGTTATGGATTGGGATGTATATCGCTTTAGCATCTCTGTGGTGCATCCTTGCAATGGGGGCAGATTTATTACATGGTTTAAGAAGCAGAAAGCTATGGTTTCCTTGCAAGTATTTTAGTATTAATGCTTTTTCTCTATCTGTGATCGCTGTTGCCATGAAGTTGCCTATGGATCTAACTGCTCCGATGCCTGGTATTGCGGACCAATTGGCCAAGCTTGGAAGCATGGCCTTTATATGCACCATGATGGCTAATTTATTGCCTTGTTTAGCAACCATGGACAACAATCAGCTTTTGACAAACATCACCGCTTTGGTTGTTCAGGTTATCATCTTGGTGATCAATGTTTGTATTCAATTACAAACTGGTGTTGTTGGACCCACTTCTACGCAGAAGACATATAGCTATCTCATGAAGTTCATTGGACCAGATTACAGTTTACGGGTCGTATCAGAAGTTCGCACTTTCACGCTAGCCGCAGTTTATGTGACTTTTTTACTCTTGTTGTTGATTATACATGTATGTTCATCTCTGGCGATTCTAAAATCCAAAGAGATTATAGATTCGAAATACCAACAAGGACATGAAAAAGCTTCAAAAGAAGTTCAACAATCAACAGGAAAATTCTTAACCTTTGAGAAGCTACAACAACATGTGAGCAACTATTTGCTCATGGCAGAAAGTGGCAGCCCCCAGTTCATCATAGCTAGCTCTGCGACAACCACTGCTTCTGGGGTAATATGCACTTTAACCACCATCTTACACACTCTTACTGTGTTTATGTATATTTCTGATCTTATGTCATTGGATAAAGAGTACTATGGTTATGGTTGTGGTTCCGATTATAAATGGTCAACGTTACTGATTCTCATAGTACAGCTTGTTGGGATCGTGCTTGGTACGATTGCACCACTTTCTCGATGTTTTGCAACCTTAAGCTTTAAGGTGTCCTGGAAAATAATTTTGAACCATATGAAGGTCTTTAAAATAGAGAGCTACTGGACCCAGAAGTTATATAACTGGAAACAGGGTAGTATGCGGATCCCATTTCGCTTCCACAAACTCATGGTGATCGTCAAAATTTTAAAAAGCTCAATTCTCAGCTTTTGTATAAAGTTTCAAGAGGGAGTTGTGGTATTATGCAAGATGATAGCGTTGATCCCATTTTTCTTTATATGTGTATTGTATTGTTTCTTTTGTTTGAAGTGGTTATCGCAAGCCTTTTTTAATTCATCGAAGAAAAGGAATGGGAGAATGGAACAAAGTCCATATGTTCTGCAACTTGATGATGAAAGGGAGCTTGCTAAGAGAACACTGAAAGGTCTTTCAAAGTCTGTTAATCGATTACTTCAAAATGGTGAAAAGACACAACCGACCTATCTCAAGAAGCTAATTGTTGAAAAATCTACTAAAAGCTTTCAAGGAGTTAAAATGTTTGGCAGTAACAATAATCATATTCAATGTTCACCATCAAAAGTAGTAGAATATCGAGATTCTTGGAGCTTAGCGGTGGTAAGCCTAACAACAGTTGCCGTTACTCTTCCTAACACCACAAAGGTGGAAGTTGATAACTTGTTGAGAAGCGTGAGGGAAGGTCTTGAATATATCACACTTGTGGAAGAAAACCTCAATGCTACCGATGACTATGTAAGCATTCAGAAGGTGGCTGAAGCGTTGTGGCAAGAAGTTGATGTCTCCCGCAAATGGTTAGGAATCAAGTTGGAAGATATTGCTTCTCAGGTGAATGCAACAGCTAGCCTAGAGGATACAATACTACAAATTGTTCAATTGTTCTCGAAAGAAGCTAAAAACAAGATCAGTAATGAAGGAGTGGGAAGCGTGAATGGTGGAGGCCAGATTGGTGATTCCAAGTTCACGTCTATATGTGCCCTCTCAATGGCTCGTGTCTGCGAAACAATCATTGCGGATAACGAACATCACAAGAATTTATTTGATAAATTACGATCTTGGATCGCTGACATAATGGCTGCATGTCTCACCAACATACCTCGAGTCATAGCAATGAAATGCCACACTAATGCGATAGAGGAAAGGGAGGCATGTGTCCAAGCAGCAGCCTATCTTCTAGGTGAGACTAAGGAGATAATCGACACCCTTAAAGGTTGTGATGTTCCAAGTATGAATCCAAATGACTTGCCGTTTATTGACAAATGGCATGCTTATTTAAGTGATCCGTGATTACTTAAAACTCAAATTCATTCTACAAGTAATGAAGTAAGTTCATTTAGATTATTTTTTTTTCTGTTATTTGTTTCCTACACTAGTACAGAACTGGTTTGTTAGGGCGGTGATTTTAAATTGTTAGGGCGGTTTCACACCACCCTTAAAAACCTCGCTCTAAAAAATGGTTTGTTTTATGGGGCGGTTATTTTATAGGGTGGTTTTTATTTTTTGGGGCGGTTTGTTTATTTTATGGGGCGGTTTTTAAATACATTTTATAGGGCGAATATTTCATTTTATATGGCGGTTTTGTTTATTTTATGGGGCAGTTTTTAGATACATTTTATAGGGCGAATTTTTCGTTTTATAGGGCGGTTTTGGTGTCTTTTATAGGGCGATTTGGTGTGTTTTATGAAGCTTCTAATATTGATTTCCTAAAGCTTGAGCATGAACCGCAGTGTGGTGGGCAACAGCTTATATACTCATCAAGATCTGGGAATTGAGATGGAGATTGTACAATGCCCCTTCAAGAAGTTAATTTGCACATCATTGCACTAATTAAGAATGTATGTCGATTGACGGTTTCTAGTAAACTTATATCACGTACTTTTGCCGAAGTCCTTGATTCAAAATTTGTATCCTTTGATATATAGTTCACTTGTAAGATATTGGCAATATTTAGTTTCTGGCGTGGTTCTAAGATGGTTTCTTATGGATTTGTTCTTGTTCTCTCTTGATGTTTACGACGTATTTTCTTTGGTAAACAAAAGTATCAATATTACTGCAGATGTTAATGTTTATGTTCAAATCTTACCAAAGGGTATTTAAAGTGATCTGATACACACAAATATAAACTTCGATTTCCATTATTTTTTGAAAACCTCTACTTAATAGTAGAATTGTTTAATATTCAAATAAGATTTGAAAAACTCGAAATTTGATTCGATTTGAGTTGAAAATCACAAATAAAAAATTCGATTAAATTTTAACTCTAATTATCGAACTTCGAATCGAATTGCGAATTAATGATTTTCGAGCCAATTCAAATCGAAATTCGAATTAGAAATACATACACTTACACTTACTTATAATCTAAAATATATAATCCTAATTGATGCATTCGACTTGTATGAAACTTGAAATATTTGTATGTTATGCTTGTTTTTTTATCATTTGAAATTGGATCTTTTAAATGTGAATCGAATTTGAAACATTTTTTGAATGTGAATCGAATTTGAAACATTTTTTGAATGCAAATCGAATTTGAATCCTGTATGAATTTCGAATATGATTTGAATTCGACTTATCTTTTTCGAATCGACTTATCTTTTTCGAATTCGACTTATCTTTTTCAAATTCGAATCCTCTTGGAAATTTTAAATTATGACTTATTCAATTCGATTAACTTGAACTTGATTCCATTCGATTCGATAAACACCCATACTTATCGCGCTTACTAATTTTATATGTATCGTAAGTCAAATTTCTCTACCACTCTTTCTCTAAGACTTAGTGAAGATTAACATATGAAAAGTTAAATTATATAAAATAAACATTGATCTTTCAACTTACACAATATAAACAAACAAACAAATAAGCAAACAAATCCAGTGTATCCCGCTGAAGAGCAGGGTCTGGGAGGGGTATGTGGTGACAAGTCTTTCCTCTATCTTGAAATATAGAGAGACCGCTTCTGAAGAGACCCCCGACTCGTTAACAAAGGCAATAACAATAGCAATCATAATACATAGCATACAACACAAAGGTAGATATCACATGAAGAATTAGATAGTGCTCACATTAAAAAAACGACATGTAACACCTAAAAAGGGTAGATGAGGGAAACTACACCTCACACGGGGGGTCCCGCCATATGTCACCGTATACCCTTCCCACCCACAAAACCCACTAAAAGATGCAAGTCTATCCTCGATCATGTGCTCAGAAAGATGCAAGTCTATCATATCTCTCCTAATAATCTCGTCCCAAGTCAACCTAGATCTACCTCTACTCATCCTACCCTCTAAGCTGATGTTCTCTACTGCTCTAACAGGTGCTGTCATCGTTCTTCTCTTCACGTGCCCAAACCATCTTAATCTTCCCTCTTTTATTTTATCTGTGATACAAGCCACCTCTAGCCTCTGGCGAAAGACGTCGTTTCTTATCCGATCCAATCTTGTATGTCCACACATCTACCTCAGCATTTGCATTTCTACGACCTCTATTTGTCTCTCGTGCGATTTCTTTATGCCCCAACAGTCTGTGTTGTATAACATAGCTGGATGTACTGCTACTATGTATAGTTTCCCTTTAGTTTTGCTAGGAACCTCTTATCACACAAAATCCCTGATGCTGCTCTCCACTTGCACCATCCTGATTACACACGGTGGGTTACATCGCTGTGTATCTATCCGTCTTCCTGTACGTACGAGCTAAGGTATTTGAACCTAGACTTCCGGGGGACCACCATGCCCTGGATACTGATTTGGGTGTCCTCTTCGGCCTCACCACTAAAGTTACAATGCATGTATTCTGTCTTAGAGCGACTTATCCTTAAGCCCCTGCGTTCTAGTGCTGCTCTCCACTGTTCTAGTCTTTCATTAAGTACCGTCTTAGATTCTAATATTAAGATAATATCATCCGCAAACATCATACACCATGGGACTGGCTCTTGTATAGACTTGTTCATCTCATACAACACTACTGTGAAGAAGAATGGGCTCAATGCCAATCCTTGGTGGAGTCCCACTTCAACCTGGAAAAAGTATGTGTCTCCGATAGGTGCTCGTACACACGTTTTTATCCCGTCATACATATTCTGTATTATTT
Organism: Flaveria floridana; assembly: GCA_018326465.1. Taxonomy (NCBI): domain Eukaryota; kingdom Viridiplantae; phylum Streptophyta; class Magnoliopsida; order Asterales; family Asteraceae; genus Flaveria; species Flaveria floridana. The sequence goes on from BJCO01740695.1 coordinate 11,831, forward strand.
TGATATACCTCTCTGGTACCCTTCTAAGTCGTAGAATTTCCCAAATGAGTTGTTGTGGCACACTGTCGTAGGTTTTTTCTAGGTCAATGAATACCATGTGTAGGTCTCTTTTCTTTTCTCTAAATTTCTCCATTATCCTCCTTATGACGTGTATAGCTTATGTTGTAGAGCGTCCTGGCATAAATCCAAATTGGTTTACCGCTATCTGAGTTTCTCGTCTAATCTCGTGTCAATAATTCTTTCTCATAGTTTCATCGTGTGATTCAATAGCTTTATTCCCCTGTAATTTGTGCAACATTGGACATCTCCTTTTTTCTTATATATAGGGACTATGACATTGTTTCTCCACTGCTCTGGCATCTTTCCGGTCTTAAAGATAGTGTTGAATAAGTCCGTTAACCATTGTAGGCCCTCATCTCCCAGGCACTTCCACACTTCAATCGGTATGTTGTCTGGCCCCACCGCTTTAACCCTTCCTATTTTCTTCAAAGCTGTCGTAACTTCATCGACTGTGACGCTTCTACAGTAACACTTGTTTTGTTACGTTGTTTGAGTTGTTTTATCGATCTCAGTTTGTTGATTACGGTTCGTTATGTTGAAAAGGTTATCGAAGTAAGTTTTCCATCTCCCCTTGAGGTCCTTCTCCCTCACCAAGACCTTTCCATCCGCGGCCTTTATAAACTTCACCATTCTTAGGTCCTGTCTTCTACTTTCACTTGCCTTAGCAATCTTAAACATGTCATGTTCACCCTCTTTCGTCTCTAATCGCTTATACATCCTCTCATACGCTGTGTTCTTTGCCTCTGACACAAACTTTTTCGCCTCTCGTTTAGTCTCCTTGTATTTATGTTTTAGCTCTGCTCGTTCTTCCTCATTATTACAGTGTAAAAGCTCTCTAAAACTTTGTTGTTTAGTTCTTATCTTCTCCTGTACATTTTCGTTCCACCACCAGGATTCTTTATGACCGACTGTCCTATTTACACAACATAAAGGTTTCAAATTCGTCAAAACATCCAACCTAAAAGGTGAAACTACCAACCACGTGATAACTTAGGGACATGATACATGGCAGGTTAAACCTAAAATACAATATTTTTTATACAAAAACTTCTAGAAAAAATAAATTTCAACGTTTAGCTGGATTTTTATCATTTCTTAGACTTTTCGCCCATGTTTCTTAGGCTTTTTGCCCATATTTCGCTTTTAATTTTTGGTGTGGTCTTGATAAGAAAAAGGTACATATATTGCATCCTTGAGGTTTCCAACGTCTCGGGGTCTCACACTATGTTTCGGTGAATTTAGGATATGATTAGCCTTGCAACCAAATCGAACGAACATGAACAAGGCCTTGTTCTGTTCATTCATTAAGGATTTGAATATGTTCATAAAGTGTTCACGAACACTTATCGAATGTGATTTCTTGTTCGTGTTCATTCATTAAAAAAATAAATAAATTCATAAACTATTCATGAACACCTACTGAATGCAAATAAGCGCGCGCGCACACACACACATATATATACACGTGTGTGTATATATATATCTATATATATATACATATATATATATATATGTATATATATGAACATAAATAAACACAAACGGACGCTCATGAATATAAAGAAATACAAATGATTATATATTCATTTTGGAACAACATTTTCTTTTTTTTAAATATGACAAACATTACATGGAATTCATAAAAAAATATGTGTTGTTGAATTAAAGTTTTTTAATTTAAACCAATTACACAAAAATATAAAATAAAATAACCGTAAAATAAATAGATACAAATAAACATAAATGAATAAAAACTAACATAAACGAACAAACACACACTTAATTGGTTCATGTTCGTTCATTTAACTAAATAAACAAACAAAATTTCTTGTTTGTGTCCGTTCGATAAATGAAACAAACTTCTCACCGAACGGATTAACGAATCTTTCGTTGACTATTCGGTTTATTTGTATAGCCTAAATACCATGTTTATTTTTGGGAAGTTTGAGTTACACTGGAAATTTTCTTGATGCTTTTTACTACAAATCTAAATTCTTGTATTTATACTTTCTCCTCTTTACTAAAATCAAATGTATTAGTCATTGTTTCCTGAAAAAGCATACTCAAAATAGTCAACAAAAAGTTGGTAAGAACATAGGTTTATATCCAGATAAATATTTTTGTTGATGCACCAATTACAACCAAACATGTTCACATACATAATCATACTGTCACGAAATAATTCACA
>BJCO01740699.1:0-10400 GCA_018326465.1 Flaveria floridana
TTATTTGTTTATCCGCATTATGTTCACTTGTTTCCCGGGTTGTGGGATTTATACTTAATTGTTTGTATGATTATGTTTGTCATGGAATTGACTAACTACGACACAAGTCTCCATTTGTGTCGGGTGGCGTCATGACACGTGACTATTATCATTTAATGCATCTCTATTAAGTTAACAATATGTTATGACGATCCCGTCCATTACATCCTCGTGTTTCCGCTATAAGCGGGGGTGTGACACACCTGGATATTTTTAATAGACGAGAAAGAAATAATAAATGTGAATAAAAGAAGGAAATATAATTTAACGCAAATTGAGGGGTTAAAAGTGTCAAAAGGACAAAAGTATCAAAAGTTGTGCATAAAGGTAGTATGGCCGCCCATAATCTTCTGCACCCTTCTTTTTCATACGGTTTTTAGAGAGACAAAGAACATAATTTGGGGTTTTGAAGAAAAACAAGAAGAAGATCGAATTCAATGTATGTTTTAGGTGATTTGAAGTGTCCTTGACTGATTTTAGTTGAGTTTATGCTTATCTATGTGTTTGTACGTTTGTGTGTGTGTTTTGGTGGGTTTTTAGGTGTTTGAACTCATAAGTGCATTCGGGTTTGAAGAAGTCTATCCGAAAGATTGCCAAATGGGAGTTCTAGAACCGCCTTTTTTCATGTTTTAGCTGATTTTGGGGCTGGAAATACATATAAGTACGTTTTTCATAAAAAGGGTATGTTACCCGTATGTGTATGTATGAATGTGTATGTGGGTGGGTGTATGTTTGGGTTTGATTTGTGGTTATGTTCATGTTATGATGCTTAGAATGTTAGAGATAAGCTTAGAACATGATGAATTGATGAAGTGGGATTGATTATTATGATTGCTAGTATGAGTTGCCTGCCATGCACCTAAATAGTGGCCCATGCACCCAATGGTTGAAATTGCTTAAGTGTTCCCATGCGCCCAAAACCCTATGCACCCAAATGGTGGCCATGCGCCTAGAAGTTGCCCAAAATGACTAAGTGTTGGGCCATGCGCCCCAATAGTGCCCATGCTCCCCAATAGTGCCCACGCGCCCAAAACCTTCCCATGCGCCTAAGCGTTCCCATGTGCCCAGAAGGCCATGCGCCTGCATAGTGCCCATGCGTCTGCATAGTGCCCACGCGCCTAAGACTTAGAATTTATTTTCTGAATTTTAGGAAAAATGTAAAGTGTAGGCTTTGACTTGGGACGTTTCCGGGGGTGACGTAAGTTGACTTTTGGTGATAGATGATATGCGATTAGATAGGGGTGCTAGATGATGATGTGTGATGTCTAGATGATGATGTATTGACTAGATGATGATGTGTCATGATGCATGATGATGTGTGGTGATGTGTGATGTAAGTTTTGTTCCTTAATACGTATTATTTACGTGGCTTCACATAGTGCGAATATGTTAATACACGTAAAGTATTATCCCAGCGAAGCGAAAGAATTAAGATAATGAAAAGTGGAACTTAATGAATGAATGAAAGCCTTGCAAGCAAAATGGAAAGAGGTTCACAACCCCATGTGAGTTGTTAGAACAACTGTGTGTGGAATAGCGTGCGATTTTGGCTAACTCATGAGGGTTCACACACAATAGGAGTCAATCTTGGTGGCTGCTCCATACGTGAGATGTGGTATTAACTGTGTGTTATGTAGCATGCGATCTTGGCTACCTCATGAGAGTTCACACACACACGGGAGTCAGTCTTAGTGACTGTTCCATACATGCGATATAGGATCCTTGTCATTCGACCTCAGTAATCGTGGCTGCGTGCCATGAAGAGGGTAAAGCTTGACAGGATCTAGATTCAATGATAGATAATAATAAAAGTGCAAAAAGTGCAAGAAGTGCGAAACATATAAAATATGCGATATGAACGAAATGAATGAAACGTGCGATAAGAATAAAACGTGCGATAAGAACGAAAGGTGTGATAAGAACGAAACGTGCGATAAGAACGAAATGTACGATGTGTGACCATGTGCGATAGTAAAGAAAATGTTTTAACGAGCGAAAGGTAATTTATATTTTATAAAAACTAGAACTCACTCAGCAACACTGACTTTTATGTATTTTCCAGTTGGCAGGTAAGAGTTGCTGAGGATGGCACGGAGGTAGTTACTTGGATTATTTTGTAAAATGACACCTTTGTGATGTAATTCAATGAATGATATTTTGTAACGATGTTGTATTATTTTGCAAAAGCAGTTATTAATATATGAAATGATTTTAGTTAAATGATTCCGCTGCAATGTTTTAAATAAATGTGCGATTTATGTGCGATGAATGACCAACTGTGAGGTGTCTGGGAACGGGGCCTTACATGTTTCGGCTTGAAAACCTTTTCAAAAATACTTTGTTTGAGTATAGGAAGCTATCTCAATCATCCAATCACCAAATTATAGTGATTTAGGTGATTTCAGATTGATTTTCAGTTCGAACAGACTATTTTATGCTTCCAGCAAAACTAGTTCTGCAACCAGCGAAACTAGCTCTATTTCTAGTGAAACTACCATCTCCAGTGATTTACTGAATTTTCAGTGGATTCTAGCGAATCTACTCAGTTTGCACGAAAGTTCACCTTACTTACCCTAGCTTCCAAGCGAAAGTGCTGGCGAATTTGTCTTAGAACGAGAGTTCTACTTGTTTCGGTGATTCTGTGAGTGAAACTATAAGTTTTAAAGCATTTCCCTAGCGAAACTGCTTCCCGTTTGCCAAGCGAATCTACGGGCGAAACTACTGGCGAATCTATGGGCGAATCTACTGAAGTTTAGGGAATCTATTTCTTACTTTGAAAATGACATCAACTAACATTACCATCTCTGATTTAGAGAGTGTTGCACCAAATAGGCCACCGAGGCTTATAAACAGAGACAATTTTGAAGATTGTAAGAGATGCTTGAAGGCCTTTTTCTTTTACACGGATCATAATCAATGGGAATCTATAATGAAAGGTCCACACACTCCAACAGTGATTGTCAGGGAACAGACCAGGGTGAACACTGACTCCTTAACCTTCTCTGAAAAAGATATTAAGCTCATCGATCGAGATCAGAAAGCTTTTAGGGCCTTGACCTTATGCTTATCGCAAGACATATACAACTGTTTTGCTGAGCACACAAGTGCAAAGTCTTTGTATGATGCCTTATGTGAATTCTATGATGGAAATGAAGATCAAAAGAAGGACAAGAAAGCCCAAGCTGAGAAGGAGTTTAATTCATTTGTTGGACATAAGAATGAAAGCCTTACTGATCTTACCAATTGATTTTTATCAGTCTCAAGCACTCTAATGAAGTATGATGAGCAGTTGGGCAATCATGAGCAGGTGACCAAGCTCTTAGATTCTCTCCCACCCCAATGGAGCTTACAAGTGAGAATGTTGAAGTAGGAGAGAAACTTTGTTGATTACAAGCTTATGGATGTAATAAACAAATTGAAATCTTTTGGCTTGGATCTGAAGAGAAGGGAATACAATCAATCCTTAGTTCCAGCCACATTATATCCACAAAATACTACATTGATTTCATCCGCTGCAAACTCGACTATGTATGGTGCAGCTTATGGTGGATCTACAGGAATTGGTATGTCAGTCAAAGCAAGTGGTGGATCTACAAGTGTTGGTTTAAGCTCAAAGACATCTGTCACAACTCAAATTTCTTCTGATACGATAGCACTATTTGGCATGTTTTTTCATAGTTATGAAGCCTATGTTAGTTGAGAGTTCAAGGGTAAGGGAATGACAGTTGAAGACATGTATCAGGTAGATCCTGATGATTTAGAGGAAATTGATATTCAATGGCACATGGCCATGCTCACACTGCGTGCAAGGAGATTTATGGAGCGTACTGGAATAAGGAACTTTGGCAATCATAATCAAAATTCCAAGCTTGGTTTTGATAAGTCAACGTTGAGATGTTTCAATTGCAAACAGTTAGGTCACTTTAAAAGAGAATGTCCATCTCCAATCATCACTGAACCATGAACGACTGGAACTTGAAAGGTTATCCCAATTGCAGAAGAGGAAGAAGCCAAGTAAAAGAAAGAAACATCCCTAATTTCCAACCTTGACTGGAGTGTAGAGATTACAAAAACAGAGGAAGAGATCAATCAAGCGCTAGTAGCTGAGGTGGTAAGGATGGAGGAGGTGTTAGTGTTAGAGTTTGACCCTTTCAGTTAATTCAAGTATGAGGTTATAGAAGAAAGTTGTGATGGTAGTGTCAGGGAACAAGGTAAGGATGAAGAAAGGGAGTTTGGGGAAGTTAAAGAATAGAGGGTTGATAAAGCTGAAGAATGTGGAAAGAAAGAGCGGGTTAAGAAAAAGGAGGTAAAGGTGGAGATAAAGGAAGAGTTGAAAGAGGAAGCAGGTGAAGATCAGAGAGCCAGCATGGAAGCTAAGAAGAAGGAGGAAGAATAAAGAAAGAAAACACCCCAGTCAGTCAGTATGAAAAGGCCCTAGCCACCGAGAAAGTGGTCATGGGTCTTCCTTATGAGGTAATTAAGGATATGTGTTCTTCTCCATGTTAAATTAGATTATTTGGAGTTTATAAAGCCAATAGGTTATTATTAGAAAATGAAAAAGTGCTAAAACAAATAAATAAGGAACTTAAAATAAATGAGTCTAAATATTTTGTCAAATTAAATGAGGCTTTAAAAGAAAATGAGCATTTAAAAGGAAATCTTTTGGAAAGAAATGTTGAAATTAAGTCATTAACTGAGCATGTAGCTCTTGCTGAGTTTGAAACAAGCAAACTAAAAACCAAGCTTGAAAAATGGACGATATCTGGGATGAAACATGAGGATCTTTACAAGAAGCAAAGGGGGGCTAGGCTTAAAACAGAGCTGGGATTTGATGAAACCACTCATGTTTATCCTCCTCCAAGTACTCATTGCTATTCACCTATGCCTACACCTCATCCAACGAATGATTTGATTTAGAATGATACTAACAGTTTGCATACAGGTCTAAAAGGAGTGAATCATAAGGTGATTCGAGAGGATTATGGTTACGGTAGCAGTAGTGGTTTAGGCAGCTCTAGCTTTTGTGATTCTAAAACATCTTTGAAAGATAATAGTTTAAGTAGTTTTACATCCCAGTCTGTTTCAGATAGTGGCTTTTGTAGTTCTAGTTCTAGTCCATCTCATTGATCATCAGTTCTTTCTATCTCATTTCCAAATAATATCAATGCTTGTCTTAATGAAAATGATGAATGTTCAAATGAAGCTTCAGTAAGACTTACAGACTCAAACTCTTTTGAAAAGTTCCTCTCTCATCCTATCTCGTCTTTTACCCCAATTTGGATTTCGAAACCAAAAGAAACTGGAACACCTTCCTCACAAATTAAAATCATTAATGAAAATGAATCAGAATCTGCCAAAATGAAGGTCTCAAAAGAAAATGTAATAGAATCATATGATACATGCAACAATTTTGATTCACATACTACTGGTTCTGAGGAAGATAGTGCAGTTGATCACAATCCTGTTTCTCACTACAAAAAGAAATATTTGACATCCCATTGCTTTAATTATGGGAAGGATGGTCATGTGATTAAAAATTGTCCTAAACATGTTGATAAATATGTATATAATCGTTCTTTGGGAAGTAGATTAAATCACTTTGTAAATAATTTCTTTTGTAAAAATTCTTTTGATTCAAAACCCAAGTTAGTCAAAACTTCGGTTTCTATTTCCAAAACCTAACAATCATTGTGTTCTAATGCCAGGATCTTTCACGAAAAGCTGTCAGTAGCTTATGGCATGTTGATAGCAGATGTTCCAGGCATATGATCGGGTTGAAGGATCTTCTCACCAACTATAGGATAATAAATTGAGGATATGTCGCATTTGCTGGAGCAAGAAAGGTGGAAAGATGATTGGTCAAGGCGAAGTCTCAAATGGTTCATGGACTCTGGAGAAAGTGAACTACGTTCCAGAACTGGCATTCAACCTATTGAGTGTATCACAGATATGTGATAAAGACATTACAGTAGTGTTTAAGACAAATGAATGCTGTTTCTGAAACCCGAGTTCACTGTTCCAGAGGATTTAATAATCATGTAAGCTCCAAGGAGGAATGACACATACTTGCTGGATATGGGATCAACAGAATCTACCTCGACTGTTACATGTCTTCTGTCAAAGGCTTCATCATCCGAATCTTTTTTGTGGCATAGGCGTTTAGGACATGTTAATTTTTAAATAATAAATAAGTTGGTTAAAAACAATCTTGTCAGGGGGCTACCACTCAAAGATTTTTCAGTGGTAGAAAAGTGCATGGCTTGTGTTAAAGGAAAACAACACAAAAACCCACACAAGCTTAAGCTTGAAAATACAATTTCACATCCCCTTGAACTGTTACATACCGATTTATTTGGTCCTATTAGTGTTAAATCCATCGCTAAGAAATCTTATTGTTTGGTTGTAACAGATGATTTTTCTGATATTCGTGGGTGATATTTCTTGCAAATAAAAGTGGCACCACTAAGGAGTTGCAGTAGCTGATCCTGTCAATTGAAACCATCATCAAATGGAAGGTTATGGCCATCAGAAGTGACTATGGAAACGAATTCAGAAACCACATCTTTGACTCATTCTGTGCAAGCAAGGGCATTATCAGACAATTTAGTGCTGCAAGGACACCTCAAAGAAATAGTGTCGTTGAAAGAAAGAATCGTACACTTATCGAAGCAGCAAGAACTATGCTGATTGAGTCAAAGATTCCAATTATCTTCTGGGCGGAAGCAGTTAATTATGCATCGTATGTACTAAACAGGGTGTTTATTGTAAAAGGCAAGATGAAGACTCCCTATGAGCTTCTTCATAAACGGAAACCCTTGATTAACTTCTTTCGTCCATTTGGTTGCTCATGTACCTTGTTGAATACGCAAGCACAAAAGTCAAAATTTGGTGTTGTTTTTGACGAATGTTTCTTTGTTGGCTATTCTTCCACACAAAAGGCGTATCATGTGTACAATAAAAGAACACGCATTGTGCAGGAATCCTTCTATGTTGATTGGCAAGAGTCAAATTCACAAACATGGGGTTGGACCCAAAATGATTTTATGACTCTAACACTATATTCAAATCATTCAATCTTCCAGTCTTTGATGATGATTGTACCTTGTTGAATACGCAAGCACAAAAGTCAAAATTTGGTGTTGTTTTTGACGAATGTTTCTTTGTTGGCTATTCTTCCACACAAAAGGCATCATGTGTACAATAAAAGAACACGCATTGTGCAAGAATCCTTCTATGTTGATTGGCAAGAGTCAAATTCACAAACATGGGGTTGGACCCAGAATGATTTTATGACTCTAACACTATATTCAAATCATTCAATCTTCCAGTCTTTGATGATGATGTTTTTCCTCAACCCAGTGTGCAAATCATTCGTCCACCTAAACCACAGCCACAATCACCCCCACAACCTGAACCTTACCCATAACCACCAAATGACCCTCCATCCCCATTTGATATCCCATTCACACCTCTACCACAACCAATTTCAGAGTCACTTCACCTACAATCACTACCATCTTCCTCTTCCCAACCATCCTAAACTGACTCTTCAACTCAATCAAACCCATTAACCCTTAACTCCAATTTCAAAATCCTAAAAGACCACCCACATGACTACTTCATTGGTTCTATTACTAATGGTGTGAGGACATGGAGTCAATCTGGATTGATAAATGAATGTCTCTATGCATGTTTCTTATCTCAAGTTGTACCTAAGAATATCACAGCAGCACTTCAGGACCCACAGAGCTTCAACAATTCAGAAAACCCAAGGTTTAGCAACTGGTCGATCTTCCTCCAAATAAGTTTCCAATTGGAACTAAATGGTTATTCTAGAACAAACCAGATGATCGAGGAGTCATTATAAGGTTCAAACCTATGTTGGTTGTTTAAGGATTCACTCAAGAGGAAGGTATCGATTATACTGAAGTGTTTGCTCCGGTTGCTCGCATTGAAGCTATCAGAATCTTTCTTGCTCACGCCGCTCATAAGAACTTTAAGGTCTTTCAAATGGACATGAAGTCTGTATTTATATATGGAAACATTGATGAGGAGATATATGTCTATCAGCCTCCAGGTTTCGAGGATCCAAATTTCCCAGATAAGGTGTCCAAGCTTGATAAATCCCTATATGGATTACATCAAGCACCTCGTATCTGGTATGAGACCTTGACACAATATCTGCTTAGTAAAGGTTTTTCTCGTGGCACCATAGATATGACACTATTCAAGACAGAAGTTGATGGTGAAATGCTGATCGTTCAAGTGTATGTTGATGATATCATTTTTGGGTCAACAATGAGAAACTGTGTAGATAGTTTGAAGAAGTGATGAAGGATCGCTTTGAAATAAGTATGATGTGGGAGTTATGCTTTTTCTTAGGATTATAGGTTGAATAAAAACCTGATAGCATTCTGATTCATCAAGAAAAGTATGTTCTGGAGATTCTCAAGAAATTCAAGATGGATGATGCTTCTCCTAAACTTACCCCATTCACTGCTCAAACTTACTTGACTCCGGATGATAATGGGAAACCCGCCGATAATCATCGTTATCGTTCTATGATTGGGCCTCTCATATATCTCACTACGAGTCGTCCGGACATTACTTTCACCAGGGTGTGCTACTGTGCCCGTTATGAAGGAATCTTATGAAAAGGTTGTTAAACATATCTATCGATATCTCAAAGGGCCCTCCCGTTTAGTCCTTTGGTATCCTAAAGAAGGAAACTTTGACTTGCATGCCTATTTTGATAGTGATCACGGAGGTTGCAAGATGAATATGAAATTGGTCACTGGTGGATGCCAGTATCTTTGGGGATTGTCTTGTTTCATGTCAAAGAAAGAAGCAGACAACTATATCTTTATCTACAGGTGAAGCTAAATATGTTGCTGTGTCAAGCTGCTGCTGTCAAGTGCTTTGGATCCAATATCAGATGATGGATTATGGCATCAATTTTCTTCATACACCACTCTTCTGTGATAATGAAGCTACCATTGGAGTTGCCAAAAATCCAATTCATCACACTCGAACCAAGCACATTGAAACAAGGGTTCATGCAATCTGAGATGCTCAGGAAAGAGGGTTTATTGATATTATTCCAATCGACACAAAAAGTCAAAGAGCAGATCTTCTCACTAAAACTTTTGACAAATATCGTTTTTATGAACTAATCTCTATGTTGGGTCTAATATCTTTCTGAAAATCTCTTTTCGTAATAAAATGTCATGCTTTTGTAATTAACTCTTTTCTTTTTATATCTGTAAAATAATTTCTGATATCCCATATTTCTTCTTATTTTATGTTATTTTCAATTTTTTTCTTTAATATATGGAAAACTATATTAATTTCTATCCCCGTGAGGGTAAATAGAAATTTAGAGGGAGAATATGCTTTTAAAGAGTTTTCCAATTTTGTTTTCTCAGAAACCCCAGAAAAAGAAGTAACAAAGAGGTCAATGGCAGTGTCAGGATATGCATGGTAGACTTAGCCTGAAAATGAAGCAAACAATGATCGTACAGCTAAACTAATGATTAAGAACTCGGTGGTAAGGATTATTCTCATGACATTTTGGCTTGCATAAAGATACAAGTCTCGTCAAAACTTGGTTGAGAGTGGTTGATTTTTGTCTTAAGTCTGTTCTAATTCAGTGTTGGATATAACATCTCTTAGCCCTAATTGTATATTATGTATAATAAAATGTATGTTTATCTCCTCTTCTATGCGTGAGCATTGACCTGGAGTGATGATCTTCTCTGCTATGCCAAAGCATTGAGCTAAAGCTCTCATCCACATACTAAGATGATCTTCTCTGCTATATGGAAGCATTGACCTGAAGCTCTCATCTTTTAGAATAAGATGTACATATCCTCTATTAAACGGAAGTATAGACCTGGAGATATCATCATTGAGTCTATATATTATTGTGTCTCGTCAAAAGATCATGTTATTATATGCAAGCATCTGTGTCAAGTATGAACTACTCAAGCAAAATCAATGATTACACTCAATAAACCTTGATGACGCGATAAGTTCTTTGCCAGATGTCTGTGGAACCAAGTTATCTGAGCCACTTTAATTAAATATAAAACATGATAAAATCAGTTGTAGGTCACTTGTTAAAAAGAATAAGACATGGGTTTAAGAGGATAAACATATCAGCAATCTCGCCAAAACTTGATTCTCAGAAAAACTTTAAGAAAAGAATTGAAACTATATCCTTTTTGACATTTTATTTCATTTAATTTTATACTAATTGGTCATATTAATCATTTAGTTATTAGTTTGTTTGCCTTTTAAGTTGAAATTATGGGGTGAGAAAATTAATTTTAACAAATGTTTGTATATATATATATATATAG
>BJCO01740701.1:0-10202 GCA_018326465.1 Flaveria floridana
AAAACAAACATCAAACCTATATAGTTAGTTCATATATGTGAATCACAATCAATATAAATATAACATGACAAAATCAATCACATATAAACATCACAATGCATTTTATATATAATCAATCACTTCATTACATTGGATTACACATGTGTAAGACATGAAAGACTTTTACATTTCAGAACGTAAACTAGGTACCTGAATATGTATCAACATAAGTGTCTAGACGCATGGGCACTATTTGGGCTCTTCTGCCCTGTTCAGGCTTTTTGCTACTGTGCAGACGTCTAGATTTATACTTGATCACTTTTCACTTAGACGCATGGGCCTATTTAGACGCATGGGCACTATTCAGACGTTTGGGCCTACACTTAGTCAGTTTTCACTTAGACGCATGGGCCTATTTAGGCGCATGGACAATATTTAGGCGCATGGGCCTGACTTAGACGCATGGACATCTAGATGGCTGGGTACTGTTTAGGCGGTTGGACTTTTGGGTGGTTGGGAATACTTAGAAAATTAAACCGTTGGACGCATGGGCCACTGTTTATATGGTTGGGCAACTAACTTTCACTTAAACAACATAAATCAGTCCCAATTCGTCTTAAATCATGATCTGAGCTTAGTATTAACATTCTAAGCATCATAACATGTACATACACACATTTATATCCCAAATTTATACCCACCCACATAGACTTTCACACACACACACACATACGGGTAAAAACCCGTTTTTCATAAAAACATGTTCACATGCATTTTCCAGCCCCAAAGTTTGTTAAAACATGTTAAAAAGGGGGTTCTAGAACTCACCTTAGCCGCTTTTGAGTTGGAACCCTTCTCTTGAACTTCTTAGACGTTTCTAAAACCTAAAACACACTAAAATACACCATCCGAATATACAATAACACACATAACATATACCCGAGGCTAAGTCGTCCAAAAACAACTTAATTACATGAATTCTTACCTTATACTCGAATTCTTCTTGTTCTTCCTTCAAAATCCGAGCTCTGCCCTTTCTCTCTCTAAAAAATCCGAATGTTTGATGTGAGTAAGCAACATGGGCGGCCATGTTGCTTTCTTCACCAACTTTCAAACTTTTGTCCTTTTGTACACATTTAACCTTTCAACTTGGGTTTTATAGCTTTTCTTTCTTTTCCTTTACTTTTATTCCTTCCTTCATAACTTAAAAAAAATAACCGGGTGTTACAAGTCTACCCCCCTTATATAGGTTTCACCCCCGAAACCTGTTATTCCTCAAACAGATGAGGGTAATGCTGCCTCATCTCTCCTTCAATCTACCAAGTAGACTCAGGTCCCTTCCTGTGCTTCCCTGTATACGCACAAGAGGAACCACTTTATTCCTTAACCATTTCTCTTTACGGTCAATGATCGCCACTGGTTGCTCCACATAATTGAGTCGTTCATCCACTTCGATATCTTCCAGTGGTACAATCATATCCTTGTCTGCTAAACACTTCCACAGATGAGATACATGGAATGTCGGGTGAATTCCACTTAACTCATCTGGTAGTTCCAACCTATAAGCTACCTCTCCTACTCGAGCAATAATTCGGAAAGGTCCTATGTATCTCGGGATCAACTTTCCCCACTTTATAAACCGAATGATACCTTCCAAGGTGAGACTTTTAACATAACCCTATCACCCACCTGGAACTCAACCGGTCTACGTCTCTTATCAGCATATGACTTTTGTCTGTCCTTAGCTGCCTTCATAAAGGCTTTGATCTTTTCTAGCTTTTCCGTCATAGCCTCAATCACCTCAATACTTCCCAACTCTTTCAGCCTAATGTCACCCCAACAAACGGGAGTCCTGCATCTCCTACCATATAGCATCTCATATGGTGGCATGCCAATGCTGGCATTATAACTATTGTTGTATGAGAATTCTACTAATGGCAAATGGTCATCCCAACTTCCTCCAAAATCAATCACGCATGCTCGAAGCATGTCCTCGAGTGTCTGGATGGTCCTCTCAGACTGACCGTCCGTCTGAGGATGATAAGCCGTGCTAATATGTAGCCTCGTCCCCATCGCATCATGGAATTTCTTCCAAAATTTAGATGTAAACCGAGTGTCACGACCAGACACGATAGACACCGGCACACCATGACGAGCTACGATCTCTTTGATAAATAGATCCATGAGTCTCTCAGAAGAATACGTCTCTCGGATCGGTAGGAAGTGAGTACTCTTTGTTAAACGATCAACTATCACCCATATAGCATCATACCCTTTCGGGGTACGTGGTAACTTTGTAATAAAGTCAATAGTGATATGCTCCCACTTCCACTCGGGTATATCCAACGGTTGGATTTTCCCATACGACTTCTGGTGTTCTGCTTTCACTTGTAAACAAGTAAGACACTTACTCACATACTCTGCTACGTCACGCTTCATACCCGGCCACCAATAATCCTTCTTCATGTCATGATACATCTTGGTAGCACCGGGATGAATGGAGTATCGAGTCTTATGAGCCTCATCCATGATCCTTCCACGTAGATCCCCATATCGAGGAATCCACATTCGTCTGAATCGGGTCCTAACATTAAGAGTTTTCTCACCTAACTCTGCGACTAGACCTCTCTTTCTTTCACAGTTAAAGACGTTCTTCTTTCAAAGCATTGTCATGAAACTCCTTGACCTGCGTCATCACATCAGAGGTCATAATCAACTGATAAGCTTTCACCTGAATCGGCTCGGGTCTCTCCTTTCGGCTAAGGGCATCTACCACCACATTGGCCTTGCCCGGATGGTAATGGATTTCACAATCATAATTCTTTATGAGATCCAACCATCTCCTCTGCCTCATGTTCAAATCTTTCTGCTCAAAGAAGTACTTCAAGCTTTTATGGTCAGTGAAGATCGTGCACTTCGTCCCATACAAGTAGTGCCGCCAAATCTTCAAGGCAAAAACCACAGCTACTAACTCCAAATCGTGTGTAGGGTAGTTGACTTCGTGGGTCTTCAGCTGTCGAGATGCGTAGGCTGTCACCCTTCCATATTGCATCAACACGCAACCTAGCCCAGAATAAGAGGCATCCGAATATACCACTAAGTCTCCACTACCTTCGAGTAATGCAAGACAGGAGCTTGCGTCAGCGTCGTCTTTAACTCTTCAAAAGCATCCTCCTGTTCTTGACCACACACGAACTTTACATCCTTGCGAGTCAACTTTGTCAAAGGTGATGCTATCTTGGAAAAGTCTTGGATGAATCTTCGATAATATCCCGCCAATCCTAAGAAATTATGGATCTCGGATGGCGTCTTTGGAGACTTCCATTGCATTACCGCCTCCACCTTTATCGGGTCTACCATAATCCCCTCGGGATTTACCACGTGACCCAAGAACTGAACTTCGCGCAACAGAGTGCGCACTTGGAGAACTTAGCATATAGCTTCTCCTTTCTCAATGTCTCTAACACTTCTCTAATGTGACCGGTATGCTCTTCTTCGCTCCTTGAATAAATCAGGATATCATCGATAAATACAATCACTGATTTATCTAACATGGCCGACACACTCGATTCATCAAATCCATAAAAGCAGCTAGCGCGTTGGTTAAATCAAAAGACATAACGAGAAACTCGTAGTGCCCATAACGCGTGCAAAAATCTGTTTTAGGAATATCTTGCTCTTTCACCTTCAACTGATGGTAGCCAGATCGAAGATCTATCCTTGAGAACCAACTGGCACCTTGGAGCTGATCAAACAAGTCATCAATCCTCGATAATGGACACCGATTCTTCACCGTCAACTTGTTCAACTCACGGTAGTCGATGCGCATCCTCATACTACCGTCCTTCTTCTTCACGAATAAGACCGGAGCACCCCAAGGACAGATACTCGGTCTAATAAAACTCTTATCAAGCAACTCTTGCAATTGCTCCAGCAACTTTTTCATCTTAGTCGGAGCCAATCGATACGGTACCTTAGCGACAGGCTGACCACCGGATATCAATTCGATTTGAAATTCGATTTCACGATCCGGAGGCACACCTGATAAGTCCTCTGGAAACACATCGGGAAAGTCACACACCACCGGAATATTGGAGAATTATGGTGCTGACGTGTCCACATCCTTCATATAGGCTAAATAAGCACTACATCCACGCCTTATGCACTTTCCCGCCACCGCCATCGAAATCACTTTCGGGATCGTCGTAATTTTATCTCCATATATCGTCACCGAATTCCCGTCAGGCGCTGTCAGTCTAATCATCTTCTTACGACACACGATGTTCGCTTCATAGGTTGCTAACCAATCCATCCCTAGTACTATATCAAATCCACCTAGGGGCATCACATGTAACTTAGCAACAAACCTATGACCTTCTAATTCTATGGTACAGTCCTCTATCACATCAGTAACTTTAGTGGACTTACCAATAACAGTTTCTACATTGAAGGGCTCATCAATACGTCTACTACTAATATGCAATTTAGCACAGAAAGCAACAGAAATAAAACTCCTACTAGCACCAGAATCAAATAACACAGAAGCAAGAGTTTGATTTACTAGAAACGTACCTGACACAACATCGGGGTCCATCCTAGCCTCCTCTCTTGTCATCGTGAATGCTCTGGCGTCCGCCCTTTGCTCGTCTGTTCCGGTCTTCTTCCCCGCTCTAGAACTCTCTACCCTACGCTTCCTGCACTCCCTACTCATATGGCCTACTTCACCAATGTTGAAGCACCTCGCCGCTCGGCAATCTCTAGAGATGTGGCCAGGCTTCCCGCACTTGAAACAGACATTAAGCCTCAGCCTGCACTCACCAGCGTACTCCTTTCCACACTTCCCGCATCTCTTCACTCCCGAGCCTGCGGCAATCACCCGTCGATCGTCCATCCTCGCCTTCTTGTTATTCGGGGTGAAGCCACCACGCCCAAACTATTTCCGGTTCCGGTCATCACCACCCGTCTTCTTCCCCTCGACCACCATCACCTCCCTCTCATTATACAACCTCCCAGCCAAGTCAACTACCGACCTTAACGTACTCGGTCGGGCGGCGATCATGTGCCTACGGATATCCGCCAGCAAGCCCTGAATATATCTCTTGATATTTCATGACAGGGGCGTCACCTAATCCTGCACCAGTCGTGCCATCTCGTTGAACTTGGTAGTGTACTGCTGATGTGTCATGGTTCCCACCTCCAGCTGCAGGAACTCTCTCTCTCCACCTTGTCCAACTTCCGATGAGGACAAAACTCCTCAATCACCAACTTCTTCAGCTCGCTCCACCTCATTCTACCAATCGCCCTGCTACCCTCGGCTTGGATAATGTTGTCCCACCAGCATAAAGCCGAGTCCACAAACGAATAGGTGGCGAACTTCACCTTCTGGTCCTCCCGGCACTCGCTGATTTCAAGAACAGCCTCCATCTCCCTTACCCATCGGTGATAGCAGCAGCAGTGCCATTTCCATCAAAGGTGGGGGGCTTGCATCTTTGGAATGCCCCATAGTTACAGCCTTGTGCTGTCTCCAGCACATGCTTCTCTTCCTCCTCTTCTTCATCGGTAGGGATAACCATCTCGGTCTCGGGTTGTTCTCCCCCTCCCGAGGACCTGTTCCTATCCATCCTCTTTCCTTCTCTAACAACCTTAATCACTTCGGTCACTACAGACGGCAAGATCGTCTGCATGACCTGATGAACCTCCTCCACCACGGACTCCTTCACCGAGGCTCTTAAGTTAGCACGCTTATCACCACCCTCCGGATGGGGGGTCTCAGGCTCCTCGTGGGTCACCTTTTTAACCCTGGGCCTCCCGCTTATGACTCGTGGTTCAGCACCATGTCCACCCTGTACTCCGCCTCGTGAAGCCTTAGAAGATCTACCTCCAGCCATCCTTAATTGCTATAAGATTCAAACACTAACACGGTCATTCAAGGTAATAGTTTAGTTTATGTCAAGTATAGTAAGGCCCTAATTACAGTGGTCAGTTGTGATTAGCCACTTACTCTACTCTTCATACCCCAAGCATTTCCTATCCTGACTACATCAATATCTAAATCTACTAAGGGCAAACAGATCAAATAACATGCGCACATAATACCGGTTAACATTAAAGAAAATACCTGAACATTATGCACGAAGCTGATGCTGGACATGTGGTAATTAAACCATGAACATTGTGCACGAAGCTGATCCAGTCACCTAGGGCAAGTCATCTCTCCTATTCATTCAACCAATTGGTCATGCCCCGAACATTGTGCGCGAAGCTGATGCTGGACCTGTGGTAATTAAACCACGAACATTATGGATGAAGCTGATCCAGTCACCTAGGGCATACTAAAGGGCCTTGTCAATCTCAATGATTGACCCTGTGTGCATCCTTTGGGGTAGCTAACCCGTATCATAGTTGAGCTAACGACAATATGGTCGTCCACCTCCTTTCATTTGCTTGCAAGCCATTCTTTAGTTCATTACATTTTACCTTTCATCGTTGTTATCTTTCATTTCATTACGTTATTCTTTACGTTCTTTCATTCATTCGTCATACTACGTAAAGTAATAACATAATATTTAACGTATTTCATAACATAAAATAAATACGTTTTCATACTATTAAAGATAACACATTATGCATTCATACATCATTCGTACATTCCATAGCCCTAAAACATTCCATAATCATGCTTAAAATGGGTAATCATTGCCCATAAGTAAAATCAGGTCAAACCCTAGACTTTCTGTTTTTCTTGAAATTTCAGAAATTTATCTAAGTGTCTAGATGCATGGGCACTATTTGGACGCTTCTGCCCTGTTCAGGCGTTTTGCTACTATGCAGACGTATGGACTTATACTTGATCACTTTTCACTTAAACGCATGGGCCTATTTAGATGCATGGGCACAATTCAGACATTTGGGCCTACACTTAGTCAGTTTTCAATTAGACGCATGGGCCTATTTAGATGCATGGGCACTATTCAGGCGCATGCGCCTGACTTAGACGCATGAACATCTAGACAGTTTGGTACTGTTTAGGCGATTGGACTTTTGGGCGGTTGGGAATACTTAGAAAATTAAACCGTTGGACGCATGGGCCACTATTTAGATGGTTGGGAAACTAACTTTCACTTAAACAACATAAGTCAGTCCTAATTCGTCTTAAATCATGATCTAAGCTTAGTATTAACATTCTAAGCATCATAACATGTAAATACACACATTTATATCCCAAATTTACACTCACCCACATACACTTTCACACACACACATACGGGTAAAAACCTATTTTTCATAAAAACATGTTCACATGCATTTTCCAGCCCCAAAGTTTGTTAAAAACATGTTAAAAAGGGTGTTCTAGAACTCACCTTAGCTGCTTTCGAGTTTGAACCCTTCTCTTGAACTGCTTAGACGTTTCTAACACCTAAAACACATTAAAACACACCATCCGAACATACAATAACACACATAAGCATATAACCGAGGCTAAGTCGACCAAAAACAACTTTATTACATTAATTCTTACCTTATACTCAAATTCTTTTTGTTCTTCCTTCAAAATCAGAGCTCTGCCCTTTCTCTCTCTAAAAGAAATCCGAATGTTTGATGTGAGTAAGCAACATGGGCGGCCATGTTGCTTTATTCACCAACTTTCAAACATTTGTCCTTTTGGACACTTTTAACCCTTCAACTTGGGTTTTATAGCTTTTCTTTCTTTTTCTTTACTTTTATTCCTTCCTTTATAACTTAAAAAAAATAACCGGGTGTTACATTCTTCCTCATGGTGCTCTCAATGTCTTTACATATTTGGTCATTTGAGGAACCAAATATGATATCATCCACATAGACTTGTAAGAGCAGCATGTTCTTCTCAGATTTCTTTATGAACAATTTCATGTCTGTGGTGCCTCTGGTATAGCTATTCTTGAGAAGAAATTGAGACAAAGTCTCATACCACAACCTAGGTTCTTGATGTAGGCCATAGAGCTCCTTGTCTAGTTTGCACACATAGTTGGGAAGTTGTGGATCTTCAAATCCAGATGGCTAGCACATATAGACTTCCCTATCAATATCCCCATACAGGAATGCACATTTCACATCAAGTTGGTAGACAGTGAAGTTCTTAGATGTTGCAAAAGCAAGGAAAATCCTAACAGCCTCAAGTCTTGCAACAGGTGCAAAAACATCTGTGTAGTCAATTCCTTTCTCTTGTGTGTATCCTTGAACAACAAGTCTGGCCTTGTTCTTGATGATCAAACCTCTGTCATCCTTCTTGTTCCTGAACACCTATTTGGTACCTATAGGGACTTAGCCTTTTGGTAGAGGACATAAGTTCCATACCTTTTGCCTCTTGAATTGAAGCAACTCCTCTTGCATTGCTTCAACCCAATTGTTGTCCTTTAAGGCTTCTTCCACTTTCTTAGGCTTAATTTAGGAGAGAAAGCATGAATACAAGCAGACATTCCCTTAATAGGTTTGACTCCTTGTTTTTACTCCCTCTGTGACATTCCTAATGATGTTCTCAGCTGGATGGATGTTGTGGATCCTGAACCTAGGAATCACATCTAGTTGTAGAGATAGATTCAGGTTAGAGATGTTTTGCTCTGGATTGTGAACATCACCACCTTGCTACCGTCTCACATTCATTCAATGAGGACTGATTCAATGAATGTGTTACAACATTAGTCATGAGTTGCTGTGAAGAAGGATCAACAGTTTCCTGTTCCTCCAAGTCACTGCCTTCATTAGCTTGGTGTTGATTTCTGAAGTTGTCTGTTGGTGGAGATTAGGGCTCATGTGGCTTGCAACTTATTGATGCTCCATTGGTTCTAGAGATGGTGAGACTCTCTGGATTACCAGCTATTGGAGCTTGATCTTCATGTCTGCTTGGAGATCTTAGAAGAGGTCTTGGTAACTCAAACATTTGATCTTCATAACAATCTGTTTGTCCACCTGTTCTAGCTGAAACAGTCTCATAAGAAGGTTTAGAATAGTTGGGAAACAATTCTAAGTTAAAGATATATTCAGGGCCATTCCCCTTAACACAAGGAGTGTGCTCATTGACAACAATATTAGATGACTCCTCAAATTGTTGGTTCTTAATGTCGTATACTCTATAAGCTTTGGAGCTTGAAGAGTATCCAACAACGATAGCATCATCTGACTTTTCAGCAAATTTTGCTAAATTGTCCTTTGTGTTAAGTATGGTACACCTTCTACCAAAGGACCTAAGAAAGCCAATGAATGGTGGTCTCTTGTTCCATAGTTCATAAGGGGTTTTACCATGGGGCTTGACTATAAGAACTCTATTTTGCACATAGCATGTAGTGTTGCCTCTACCCAGAAAGTTAAAGGCAACTTTGAATCAGCCAACATATTCCTAGCAGCCTCAATAAGTGTTCTATTTCTCCTCTCAGGAACACCATTCTGTTGAGGATTTCTAGGAGCACTGTATTATCTGGTGATTCCCTTAGAATTACAGAATGAATCCAGAACTTGATTCTTGAATTCAGTCCCTTGGTCACTTCTTAATACTTTTACCTTATGATCTATCTGGTTCTTAGTTTTAAGAATAAAAGATTTTAGAGTTTCAGTAGTTTCATCCTTAGTTCATAAAAAGAAAACCCATGTATATCTAATAAAATCATCAACAATCATAAGGTGGTATGATTTCCTTCCAAGGCTCATTATACTTATAGGACCAAAGAGATCCATGTGTAACAAGTATAATGGAGTGGTGATAGAATTCACTTCTTTGGATTTATGAGGTACTTTGTGTTTTGCTTTACTTTCAGGCAAGCAACATAATTTTCCCTACAAATAAATTCCTTCTTTGGCATACCATGTACAAATTCATTCTTGACCAACTTGTTCATGGTCTTAAAGTTGACATGGCATATTCTCTTATGCCATAGAGTGGACTCATCACCATTTCCTTTGGAAAGAAAGAATGATACTTCACCCAAAGGAGAAGCATTGTTCATGTCCAGCTTATAAATATTCCCTCTCCTAGAAGATCTAAGAAGCACCAATTCCTGAGGAATTGTCATCCCAGATGATGCACTCATGTTTTGTGAAAAGCATATGGTACTTTTTGTTAGAGCATATATTGTCATATATAGTGTGTCCGTCGCTTGACGAATAGTCTAGGCTTAATGTATTACACCTGATATGTTGTAAACACATGAAACTGGGTCATTCGCAGGAGCATATGCGAATGAGACTCAGTC
>BJCO01740710.1:0-11255 GCA_018326465.1 Flaveria floridana
GTTGAAGATATATTTGACTAGGAGTTTTATTGTTAATAAATATATTTTGTGTCAACAAAATATAGTTAATCTTATTTTAGTCATTTTTATGTTTTATTTGTATTTTCCCTAATTAGTTTAAGTATATGGGCTTAATGTGTCATTAGTGAATATTATATTCACTATATATAGTTAAGTTGGAATTAGGGTTAACAAGCTTGAATGAGCTATTGATTGGGGTTTCCATATAAACAACACCTATTGCAATCAAATTCAGATCAAATTGGGGTTTTATTTGGTGTTATTCATTGTTCATCTTTTTATCCATATTTTATATACTTTTGATCCAAAATCTTCATCAATTTCATGATTCAAAGCTGTTAGGGTCCAACAATTTGGTATCATAGCCTAAAGGAGATCCTATTCAGTCATTATTGTTGAAGATTGCTACTAAATTTTGAAGATTAAAGAAAAGTTTTAGAGAGAGAAAGTGGGTTTCTAGAGAGAGAAATTAGATCTGAATCTCAAATCTTATCACAAACATCAACAATTCATGAGATCTGAATCACATACAACATAGTTTGTAACAACAATTAAATTTACATAAGAAATCTACAAGAAATTGACAGATTTAGACATTTTCTCTCATACACACAAGTGTGTGTGTTCTTGGTGTTCTTGGAGCTTCAACATCTTCATCGAGCGAATTTAGCATCATTCTAAAACAAAGTTCAAAATTTCTGGCGAAAATATAGTTTCGACCGGTGGAACGGCAAATTTTCCGGCGAAACTGCAAATTTTCCGGCGAAACTAGAAACTCCGGCGAAACTATAAAACCTGCGAAATTATGAAACTTCAAACTGCGAATTTAACAAAAGTTCAGAGAAATAAAAAAAATTGTTTCTGCGAAATTAAAAACACCGGTTCCACCATCCTGCACCAACAACCACAACCAACATAACCAAACAACCACAGTCTTGCCATCATCATCACTATCACCTAACCACAACCACCTTCACCACTGTTGTCCTTATGGTCGAGCACCATCACAACCACCCCATCTCCGCCGACACCAACCACCCCACCTTCCGATCCAACACCTCCAACCTCCAGATAACCACCGGGGCCGCAGTAGCAACCACCTCTTTTGCCTTCCCCACTCCAACACCAACTTGCCCTTTCATGTAACCGACCACCACCACCGCAACACAGTATACCCTAAGTATATAATAGCCTGCGAGGACATAAAAATCCCTTTTTATAACTTCCCAAAGGCTCCAACTTTCAACTTCTAGGGCACAGATTACTGCACAACAGATCGATTAAGCAAGTGTTTAGGGTTTTGAGTTGTGACCGATAGCCGAACGATTGAGAAAGAGGCGTGCGAATGAGCTTAGGGTTTTCGATGTAGGGTTACCGCTGCAAATCAACCAGATTTTCACCATGTGAAGAAGACCAGCAAGGTATTACAGGCATATCAAGAACAAGCCATATCTAAAATCCCGATACTGCAGTGGTGTTCCAGATCCAAAGATCAAGATCTATGATTTTGGAATAAAAAAGAGTAGATGAGTTCCTGTTCTGTGTGCATTTGGTCAATTGAGAAAGAAAATGGGGGAGCGAAGAATGGGGTGAGAGGGTGTTAGGACCGTGTATGTACGGAGTACTAACGGATTCTACGTGAAAGCAGATCAAATAGCGCGGAATTCTATTTGATTGGTGATCCAATCAGTGAGAACGAATAACCCGATCGATCTAACGATGTAACAAACGTTAAGAACAGATTGGAATTGATCGGGATCAAATTATGAACTTAGATTTGCGACTTGGGATGCTCTGGACGGCTAGGGTACGAAAGTATTCGAAATGTTATGTTTTTCCACGAATTATGTGGTATTTATAGGTCATCAATGTTCATTCGTATGATTGAACCATTAGCATGGTTCAGTCATGCGACTGACTCATGCAGTTGACTCATACGCACGACCAAAAGTTCAGTCGTATGACTGAAAGTTCAGTCGTACGACTGAGTCAATCTTATGTCTCAATCATACGATTGATCCAGTCACCTGGTTTAGTCGTGCGACTGGTCCATAAGTATGGTTCATCCATGTGTACGGGCCATAAGTATGGTCCAGTTGCATGAATGTCCACATTACTAAGTTAAACACTTTTCTAATTTCTTATTGACTTAGACTTATGCAAAACAACATCAAACCTATATATTAAGTTCATACATGTGAATCACATTCAATATAATGATAAAATGACATAATCAATCACAAATAAACATCACAATTCATTTTATATATCATTAATATCATCAATTACATCATAATACACCAGTGTAAGACATGAAAGATTTTTACATTTGAGATCATAAACTTGGTACATCAAGATGTATCAACAAACTCCCCCTTGGACCTAGTTTAGTCTAATGTCTAACATTCTTCACGTGCTCTTGGAACTTCTTATATTTCTCTTCTCGTATGACTCCAGCGTGTATCTCGATGCGAAGCAGAGTCTTATCACATGTTGAAACTGTAGAACTTGTACAATGTCCTACGTGTCATAGAATATTGGCCACTTGTAGAGAGTATAAACATCATCCGTAGACAAGTTTGTGAGCCACATAGGGTCAAATACCCAGATAGTCTATATTTTCCCATCCTTATGCAAAACTATGGCCGCTTCACCCGTTCACCAGTCATAATACCATCACTTGAAGTGTGGAGTGAATTCTTGAGGCATTTCCCGTAGTGGGATCTTCGACATTGTGCGCGGAGGACTCCACTTAAACACGACTTTAGGCCTACTAGTGATAGGATCAACTTCGGTCTTATGTATGAACCGTTTAGGCTGTTGAGGCCTGAAGTTGACCCATCTGGTGTGGTATTCCTTCTTGAGTGCCATCTTAAACCAACCCAACATCTATCTTAGGCTGGCGTACAAAAGATCTAAACAAGCAAGCTTTTTCAGCTCAAAACCGGGAAGAGTCTTCAGATCAGGATGATATCTGAAGTACTTAATCCCCTTCTCTCTCTTGACCGCATAGACATCCAAGTCCTCAAAATATGCCCAACTGATAATCTTGCCTGACACCTTGTGATGCTTCTTTACTCGATAGAGTTTAGTGTAGGCATTTGACTTTGGAGGTTCTTGTTGGGCTCTCATCTCCTTCAAACAAGCTTCCCATTCATCCTTCTTTAACTCAATATCAACGTCTGAGGCTTAGGCTTTATCTCCCTCCTTTTCTTTCTCTTTCTCTTTCGCATCAAGAGTTCCAAAAGTATCACTGCCAAATGTTTCACCCAGATCGGGGATAACATTACCCTCATGGTCAGTGTACTCTGGATAATACTCTAATCTAATATCCATAATCTCTATCTCATCCACGCCTTAAAGCTCTTCATCACTAATATCATCGACCTCAGGAGCGTCATTGACGAGCTCGTCTGGATTTAATCTGAACATGTCTGCGAGCTGCTCATCAGTGAGGTTGTGGATGATCTCTTCCTCCTCGGGGGTGTAGCTCACAGATCCCCTAACGATCCCTTGCAAATTAAGAATCATGGTTAGCTGAGTCTTGATTTGCTGAAGGGGGTGACATCATAGTCATTCGTATGTTGAGCTTCACCTGTTTGATTAAACATTCAAAAACACATCACAAACAAATTAGTAATCAAGATATTTAAACTTTAATAAACATTAATAGCCATTAATTACATCAATGTAATACATAATTCAAGTACAAAAGTTTATCAAGTACAAGACATCTAATCATTACTTTTGCCTTGATCGCTCGATTCTTCAGCTTGAGGAGCTGAGGAAGAGGGTCGCTGATCTCGATTCCTTTTTGTGCGCCTTTCCCGAGCAGATGGATTTGAGGCTGATACTGATGCATCACCTTCATGCTCATACTCAACATCATCTCCTCCTTCTTTGTCTTTCCTGCTACCTTCCGCCTCAACCTCATCATCATCATCATCATCATCCAATTCATCATCGGAGGAATCTTCATCATCATCATCTCCACCATCACCATCACTCTTTATCTTTAAGGGCTCACTCTTTTTCCCTTTCAGTCTCAGCATAAGCTTCTTGTTTTTCTTCTCAACCTCCTCAATCCACTTCACCGAAGCCATTAGTAGCTCATTCTGTGCAGTGCGGGCATGATGAGATCTGGCTAATGCTCTCTCATGAGCAGCATCTCTCTCTGTCAAATAGGCTATTTGTTTGCCCTGAGCAATATTGACTGCCATCAACTTACTTAGTTGGTTTGCTCTCATATTATCTATCGTGAGCAGCTTGAGCACCAGTCGGTTTGAGGCCAGCCAACTGCTCCTCTAACCCAACGGTGGGTGGAGAAGATCGTTGTGGAGGTGTAGATGTAGAGGAAGGGCCCAGTTGGGGTATGATAGGTGTGGTGGTGGATGTGGTGCATAAGGGAGTGGGAATGAAAGTGAATGGTGGTGGAATAGATATGGGTGTGGTAGGTGTGGTGGTGGGATTAGTGGTGGCTGTAGTGGTGGTAGGAGTGGGGGTAGTGGTAGTAGGAGTGGTAGTAGTGGTGGTGATAGGAGTGGTGGTAGTGGTTGTGGGAGTAGTAGCTGTGGTAGTGGAGGTGGTAATCAGAACAATCCTCCGTCTCTTGCCCTTCTTGCCATGGGGCTGGGCCATTATCTTCTTCCTTGAGCCCCTGGCAATTTGTTCTCCCCCTAGGCTAATTGGATGGGTATGTGTATAAGTAGGATCATCAGTATTAGCACCTTTAGACCCAACCTGGCATCTCCCAACCACCTCTTTGCCCCGTTCGGTAGCCACGACTCGGCTACCGACTGTCCTCGTCAGAGGCTCCTCATCCGAGTCATCTTCCTCTTCACTAACCTGGAAGTCCCGGTGGATTGCAGCCTGCTCAGATCCACCTGGAGCAGATGTACTATGTGGAGGTGGTGGAGATATAGTAGACGTGTCGGTGGCCCGTGATTGACTGGGGCCAGCATCTCTACCACCCTGACCATCACCATGGTTATCGTCATCGTCATTGTCTTCATCAGTAGGGACCATGATGGGCTCAATGTCTGACTCACTATTGTTATGATGCCACTTCTTACGAGATGGCGCCACATAATCCTCATTGGCCAGATGGCCGAAGAGTCTCCTCATCGGGGGCTTCACCTGCTTCTCCCGGTATACCTTCATCCTACCCAAGGTGGTGTCATCCTCACCTCTAAGATCACAACATCGTCTTTCTCCTTGGGCAGTTGAGGAAGCTTCTGATCTATAATCATCTGTAAGAATCGTGGATACATACAGAAGCCTTCCTTGCCCTTGGCCTCTATGTTCTCTGTCCAGTATGTAAAGAACATGTGGGAGAAACTGAACCGATGGTTCAGTACCAGCGCAACATATGCGTTCTGGATTTGGTCCGATTTCTCGTCGAACCCTCCACGCCTAGAGGCTATGCATTTAAGGATCACATGTGCCAAATACTTAAATTGGGGGTACATGTTACTCTTGTTCAGCATACCGCATTGATGTCGCCAGCGTACTTGATCCTTAAAAAGCATCCCCGAACCGTTAGGGGATGCGGCTTGGTTGGGTGGGCTCCATCCACACCCAGATCCAAGACACGCCTTAGGTCATCCTCCCTGATCTCAATATCTTGTCCAAAGATAGAACTCCGGATACAGTAGGGCTCAGCTGATCGGTCGACGGAGGCATTCTCCCAGAATGCCTGCTGAAATCGATCTGTATGGTGCGTAGGGAGTGGAGATGGCCTTGTAGATCCTTGATCTACCAAGAAAAGAAATAATCCCGGTGAACTCAGAAGCGTTCTAGGAAGACGCATCCAGATGAGCACAAATATTGTGCTTGGTGCTCATAGTCCATATCTTAGACATGTTGCTGCAACATAAGAAACGTATACATTAGATCCGTTCATAAGAGATAACAATTGAATTTGAACTGATTTTGACCAATTGGTTCAATCGTGCGATTGAACCATACGACTGAGTTCAGTCGTACGATTGAGCCTGTGACTGAACTTAGTCGTATGCTATACCATGTGGTTGAGTCAGTCGTGCGACTGAGTCACCGATTGATTCAATCGTGCGATTGAATCATACGCCTGGCTCAATCATGCGACTGAAGTTCATCAGCATGTCCATTCTTATCTTTCACTATTCGACACCATAAATTTGAATCTTTGTCAAAATGTTAAATTAGACTTCATGTTTAGATTCATTAGGTTCACAAGGCCTCGAAATTGCACTTAATGTCTTGTAAATCAACGTTAGCGTTCATTTAAGTGGTCTATTTAGGGTTTTTGTTTTAGTTCTTGATTTTAACAATTTAGGTCATTGTTTGTTCGATTAAAACCCTTATGTGTCACGATTTTATCCGCAAAGTACCTGAAGATAAACATTCAGTGGTCAGTAACACAATCGGGGAGTAATCACAACACGAAAAATTTGGGCAAAGTGTTTGGGTATTGGGCGGTTTTTGTGAGATTTGAAGTCGCGTAGGGCTTACGACCGACTGAGCCTCCTTTTATACTGTTTTGGGGAGTCGTGCGACTGCACCCATGCGCATGACTCAATCGTGTGACTAGGGTTCAGTTGTACGACTGACTTAGACTCCTTCATCTAGTCGTACGATAGGTTTATTCTTATGATCCAATCGCATGGTTTGCCCCATACTCATGGTCCATTCGTGTGATTGGCCTATATTTATGGTCCAATCATGTGATTGGCCTATACTTATGGTCTAATCGTGCGATTGGCTCATACTTATGATTCAATCGTGCGATTGGCTCATACTTATGATTCAATCGTGTGATTGGTTCATACTTATGAGTTTGAATTCATTCATTTCCACACACTCAAATTTAACTTTTAATATGTAAACATTATGATCAATGATCATCTTAGACATGATCTATTAATAGAAATCATTTGTTCACCTTAGACATGATCCTTTTAAATTCATAACAGTTTGGTCACCTCAGACGTATGCCCTTTTAACTTATAATTCACAGAGTTCATCTAGTTACATAGTCTGACCTTGACACCTAATTGATAGATAAAACAGAAAACAACTTGAATTGAAATAAAACAGGACATACTTTTGTTTTTTCGTTTGAGGTGGGTTGAAAACATTTTAATTTTCCTTAGAAGATTTCTCCCCCTGAACAGAACAGAATCGAGCATTTACATCTTATCTAGAAAGACTCTTATGGAATCATACAGGCTTAAACATAATCATTTGGGACTCTTTTTCATGTGTTTGCTTAACTTATTCTTATTTGTCTGAGAGTCAAAATCTCTTACGTGGAAATCATACTAGAACTGTAAGAAGCACATAACGATTTTGACTGTTGAGGATTGCTGCCATGATAATTGTCAGTATATTTGTCCACTTAAATCCATACACAGATTTTTGACTCACATTGGTGATTAGTTAGGTTTAACAAGCATTTGTGGATCCCACGCTTATATGGTAATCAACATTCCTCAAGAGATTTTTGAGTGGTCTACGGGTTTAGACAAGAAGAAACTATTCTAAGAGCTTTCAAAGAGATGCCAAGCCTCGGGTTAGTGCCATCGCACGGCAGAGAGGCGCAAATAACAATGAATTCTAGAATATTTAGTTTATGCTTATCTTCAGGTCAGTGCCATCGCACAGGAGAGAGGCACACAACCTATCTTCTTGTTTGAGCAAATTTCTTTTACACATTACGCACCAACAACATTAGTCATTTGCTTGATTGCGTTTAACATATTTTCATGTGCTTTGCTCATTTTATGGTCATCCGCACACATTTGTGGTGTTTATTTTGCTCGTCACCCCTTATTGGAAATACGTTGATTGTGTTAACTAGGGATAAGGTGGAAGCCCACAGCTAGTTGAACTATTTAGTTTTAATTTGTTTCACCAATAAAGTCTACTCGTCTGGTGTGTTGAATCTACTGACACATCATATAATGAACTAGCAACCCCTAGGCCTACTTTCACTATGTAACTTCAGTAACAGACTAGTTTACTATCAATTTTCTTTTATTTGGCTTATGCTTCTTAGACTTGTAAGTTTAATGTAACATATTGAACATTTAAGTCTGTTTGATGTCCCAATCAATTAGTTCCCTGTGTACTATCATTTTCCATAGTTTTGAATCAAACTCACAGATTTGATGTCTTTGCTTTTTAGCTTTTCTGCCCTCCCTTGTTTTTTAGTAATTTAAATACTAACTACTGAAACTAAACCTATTCACCTATTCTCCCCTTAAAATCCTAAAACCGAAAATGTTTTTGTGTTTTTTGGATTTTTAAATACAGGAAAATAGAATAAAGAAAATTTAAAAAAATAAAACATAAAGATGGACTAAGAACTAGTTCTTCTGGAATCACATCACTTTTCTTTTTAGCACCATTGACCTCTAAGAGATATAAAAACCGAGGTTTATGAAACGCTTTTGTGTAGAGGTCGGCGCGTTGAAAATCCGTATTAATTTTAACAACATCGATAAATTACTTTTCAAAACAGTCACATATATAGTTATATTTAATACCGATGTGTTTAGTCTTTGGGTGTTGGACCGGATTTTTAGTGACAGCAATTGCAGCTAGATTATCAACAAAGATAGGGGTGTTAGAAAATTGCAAACCATAGTCTCGCATTTGCTGTTGAATCCAGATGATTTGAGAACAACACCTTGCAGCGGCAACGTATTCGGCTTCACATGTCGATAGAGCAACCGACGCCTGCTTCTTACACTGCCAGGTGACTAAACGTCTTCCAAAGAACTGACATCCCGCTGATGTTGACTTGTAATTCATTTTGCAACCACCGTAATCCGTGTCGCTATACGCTGTAAGCTCAAAGTCATCATCATGAGGATACCAACACCCAAGTGTTGGAGTACCCTACAGATAACGAAAGATCCTTCTTAACCCAATTAGATGATTTACTTTAGGTTTTGCCTGATATCTGGAACAGAGACACGTGGCATACATAATATCAGGACGAGAAGCTGTGAGGTACATTAGAGATCTGATCATTCCCCGATACATAGTAGCATCCACCAGATCACCATTTTCGTTGGGTACCACGTGGTTCGTGGCAAGTGGACTCCCAGCAACCGTTGCATTCTCCATGTCAAACCGACTAAGGATATCTCCTACATATTTGGTCTGATGCAGGAAGATACCGTTTGGTGTCTGATCTACTTGTAAATCGAGAAAG
Source organism: Flaveria floridana (assembly GCA_018326465.1). NCBI lineage: Eukaryota > Viridiplantae > Streptophyta > Magnoliopsida > Asterales > Asteraceae > Flaveria > Flaveria floridana. The sequence goes on from BJCO01740710.1 coordinate 9,224, forward strand.
AACTTCATCTCTCCCATTGCACTTATTTCAAACTCAGCTTTCATCACAGACTCAAATTCTTTACATAATGCTTCGTTCTTGGAACCGAAGATTATGTCACCCACGTATATCTACATCAGTAGTAAATCACCGTCCTTTTCTTTAATGAACGACATGCAGTCAATGACCCCTCTTCGAAAACCGTGTTTCAGCAGATGAGTAAAGAGTTTCTCATACCAGGCTCGAGGGGCTTGATGAAGCCCGGATAAAGCCTTGTCTAGTTTATAAACTCTATCCTGATGATAAGGATCCTCAAACCTTCGGGTTGACAGACGTACACCGTTTCACGGATTTTACCATGAAAGGAATGCACTTTTCGCATCCAGTTGATAGACATTAATCTACATATAGGATGCATAGGCTAAGAAGATACGAATTGCTTCCATCCTTGCCACAGGTGCAAAAACTTCATTATAGTCAATGCCTTCGACTTGCTGAAACCCTTAAACGACAAGCCGAGCCTTATTTCTGATGATTACTCCTTGGTCATCTTTCTTGCACCGAAGAACCCATTTTGTGCCAATCACCTTTACACCTTTTGGTCTGTCCACAAGTGTCCAGACTCCTAACTTCTTGAACTGAAGGAGTTCTTCTTGCATGGCACTTACCCATGACTCATCTTTTAAAGCCTCGCTGTAAGGCCCCGTTCCCGGGAAGCCTCACAGTTGGTTAACCATAGCATAAAATCAGTTTAATAACAAAACAATGCAGCAGAAATAATTAGGCATTCATTTAAAACTTAGAAACCATATTGTACTCATACATTTTTCCTTTAATTGTAAATAAAACATATCACTTGTTCTTAAATTACAATAAAGATTTCAAAAAGAGGAATGCCATCCATAGCTCCCCATGTAACTTCGTGGTTCCATCCTCAGCATCAGCACCTACCTGCCAACTATTATGCATAAAAGTCAGCTTCGCTGAGTGAATTCTAGTTTTATATAAATAAGAAAATATAAACTTTATCCACCATATAATGACCACGTATACATCATACTACATAACATTGCTCGCATCATATTAAGCATGTTCATTATCTTTCATTCTTTCATTATGTTTCACTTCATCATAAGCGAGATTGCACAAAGCAAGAGCCCCATGTTGATCGACAATGAATGTCGATCCCCTATAGTTGATCCACACTGCAAGGCACATATCCCGCTCATGAATACGGATCCATCATCATACGTGAGACTCACATAAGTGAAGTTTATCATAGTGCTTGCAAGACTTTTCATCATCAAACGGTCCCGGGGGTAATATTCATTAAGTTTCACTTTTCGTTAATATCATCTTCTACTTTAATATATAACACTTAACTTAATAAGTACACACATGCAAGTTCTAGTTATCACAAAACGTAACCGACCCTCCGCGGGACAGCGGGGGTTCGGGGGCGGCAGCCCCTAACAGCGGGGTCCTAGGGGCAGCAGCCCCTAGTGGGGTCCAAGGGGCAGCAGCCCCTAGTGGGGTCCAAGGGGCAACGCCCTTGGCTGGGGCAAGGGGATCTAGAACTCTTAAAATTTATTTGTTATAAGAAAATTTTATTTTCTAGTTAAGACCCCTTAAAATTCTTACCTTCGCCTGCTGATAAGTTAACACTCAAAGGAGTTAATTTCTGTGACATCCGTCACCAAAGGTCCGTCTACTGACGTAATCTGTTAACTTTTGTAGTCGGTCATTCCTCACCCTTATAACCCATCTATGTGGATATTATGCCTGTTTAGTTGCTTAGTTAACCTTATGTGTGTGCTATCGTAGCTTAAATCGTCACCATCTTGAAACATTAACTGAGATTTGCCCCGTTAACACTAAACACGTTGTTTTTATATAAAAATAATTGTCATAAATAAAATCATTTTTAACTTATAAATAACATTAACAACATTTATCATCAATAAAACAAGACTAATTAATAATGTTTTCAACCGAAACAAAATTTAGGAGCTCGGGGCAAAGTGCGGAGACTAAACTTGACATTTTGAGAAAC
>BJCO01740719.1:0-30168 GCA_018326465.1 Flaveria floridana
TACGTATACGTATACGTATACGTATACGTATACGTATACGTATACGTATACGTATACGTATACGTATACGTATACGTATACCTATACCCATACGGTTTTTGGTGTTCTGCCTTCACTTGTAAACAAGTAAGACACTTACTCACATATTCCACTACGTCGCGCTTCATACCCGACCACCAGTAATCTTTCTTCATATCATGATACATCTTGGTAGCACTGGGATGAATGAAGTATCGATTCTTATGAGCCTCGTCCATGATCTTTCCACATAAGTCCCCGTAACGAGGAATCCATATTCGTCTGAATCAGGTTCTAACACCGAGAGTGTTCTCACCCATTTCCGTGACTAGACCTTTCATCCTTTCAGAGTTGAGGCGATCTTCTTTCAAAGCCTCGTCTTGAAACTCCTTGACCTGTGTCATCACGTCAGAGGTCATAATCAACTGATAAGCTTTCACCCGAATCGGCCTGGGTCTCTCCTTTCGGCTAAGGGCATCTGCCACCACGTTGGCCTTGCCCGGATGGTAATGGATCTCGCAATCGTAATCCTTTTTGAGCTCCAACCATCGTATCTTCCTCATATTCAAATCTTTCTACTCAAAGAAGTACTTTAAACTTTTATGGTCAGTGAAGATGGTGCACTTCGTCCCGTATAAGTAGTGCCGCCAAATCTTCAAGGCAAAAACCACAGCTGCTAACTCCAAATCATGTGTAGGGTAGTTGACTTCTTAGGTTTTCAGCTGTCGGGATGCATAGGTCATCACCCTTCAACGTTGCATTAACACGCAACCTTGCCCGGAATAAGAAACATCCGAATACACCACTAAGTCTTCACTCCCTTCGGGAATGTGAAGACAGGAGCTTGCGTCAGCCTCACTTTAACTCTTCAAAAACATCGTCTTGGTCTTGACCCCACACGAACTTTACATCCTTGCGAGTCAACTTTGTCAAAGGTGAGGCTATCTTGGAAAGGTCTTGGATGAATCTTCGATAATATCTCGCCAATCCTAAGAAACTACGGATCTCAGATGGTGTCTTTGGAGACTTCCATTGCATTACCACCTCCACCTTTGCCGGGTCTACCATAATCCCCTCGGGATTTACCACGTGACCCAAGAACTGAACTTTGCGCAACCAGAACGTGCACTTGGAGAAATTAGCATACAACTTCTCCTTTCTCAATGTCTCCAACACCTCTCGAATGTGACCGGCATGCTCTTCTTCGGTCCTTGAATAAATCAGGATGTCATCGATAAACACAATCACTGATTTATCTAACATCGGCCGACACACTCGATTCATTAAGTCCATAAAAGCTGCTGGGGCGTTAGTTAAACCAAAATACATAACGAGAAACTCGTAGTGTCCATAACGCGTGCGGAAAGCTGTTTTAGGAATGTCTTGCTCTTTCACCTTCAACTGATGGTTGCCAGATCGAAGATCTATACTCGAGAACTAACTGGCACCTTGGAGCTGATCAAACAAGTCATCAATCCTCGGTAATGGATACTTATTCTTTACCATCAACTTGTTCAATTCACGGTAGTCGCTACACATCCTCATGCTACCATCCTTCTTCTTTACGAACAAGACCGAAACACCCCAAGGAGAGATACTCGGTCAAATGTGACATGGGGCCGAAAAAAGGAAAGAGAGGGATGGGGATAAAACCCTTATCAAACAACTCCTGCAGTTGCTCCATCAATTCCTTCATCTCAGAGGGAGGTAAACAATACGACGCCTTAGCAACAGGTTGGGCACCGGGTATCAAGTCAATTTGAAATTCTATTTCACGATCCGGTAGCACACCTCATAAGTCCTCTGGAAACACATCGGGAAAGTCACACACCACTGGTACATCAGACAATTGTGGTGTTGACGTGTCCACATCCTTCACGTAGGCCAAATAAGCACTACATTGATGCCTCATGCACTTTCCCGCCACCGCCATCAAAATTACTTTCGGAATCGTCGTAACTCGATCACCGTATATCATCACCGAACTCCCGTCAGGTGCTATCAGTCTAATCATCTTCTTTCGACACACAATGTTTGCTTCATAGGTTCCTAACCAATCCATCCCTAGTACTACATCAAATCCACGTAGGGGCATCACATGTAACTTAGCAGCAAACCTATGACCCTCTAATTCTATGGCACAGTCCTCTATTATATCAGTAACTCTAGTGGACTTACCAATAGCAGTTTCTACATCGAAGGGCTCATCAATACGTCTACTACTAACATGCAATTTAGCACAGAAGTAGCAGAAATAAAACTCCTACTAGCACCAGAATCAAATAACACAGAAGCAAGAGTTTGATTTACTAGAAACGTACCTGACATAACATCTGGGTCCGTCCTAGCCTCCTCTCTGGTCATGGTGAAAGCTTTGGAGCTTGCCCTTTGCTCCTCAGTTCTGGTCTTCTTCCCCGCTCCGGAACTCTCTGCCGTCGGCTTCCTGCAATCCCTGCTCAGGTGGCCTACCTCGCCACAGTTGAAGCACCTCGCTGCTCTGTAATCTCTGGAGATGTGGTCGGGCTTGCATATTTGGAATGCCCCGTAGTTACAGCCTCGTGCTGTCTCCAGCACAGGCTCATCTTCCTCCTCTTCCTTATCGTTAGGGATAATCGTCTCGGTCTCGGGTTGCTCTTTCCCTCCCGAGGTCCTGTTCCTATCCTTCCTCTCTCCTGCCCTAACAACCTTAATCACTTCGGTCACCACAGACGGCAAGATCGTCTGCATGACCTGGTGAACCTCCTCCAACACGGTCTCCTTCACCGAGGCTCTCAAATTAGCACTCTCATCACCACCCTCCGAATGAGGGGTCTCAGGCTCCTCGTGGGTCACCTTTTCAACCCTGGGCCTTCCTCTTATGACACATGGTTCAGTACCACGTCCACCCTGTACTCTATCTCATGAAGCCTTGAAGATCTACCTCCATCCATTCCTAATCGCTATAAGATTCAAACACTAACACAATCATTCAAGGTAATAGCTCAGTTTATATCAAGTATAGTAAGTCCCTAATTACTGTGGCCAATTGTGATTAGCCACTTACTTTACTCTTCATACCCCAAGCATTTCCTATCCTGACCACATTAGTATCTAAATCTACTAAGGGCAAACAGATCAAATAACATGCGCACATAATACCGGTTAACATTAAAGAAAATACCTAATGGCACGTAGCTACTTGGACTGGCACCCTTCCCTTTGTCCCATTCTCAGTTTAAGTTTAGGTTTCTTTTGAAAATATTTACCCATTTCACTTAAACTTTGCCTCTGATACCAACTTGTAAGGCCCCGTTCCCGGGCATCTCACATTTGGTCATTCATCGCACATAAAACATACAATTATTTAGACCATCGCAGCGGAAATTAATTAGAACCATTTTATATATATTAATGACAGCTTTTGCAAAGTAATACAATACAGTTAAACGTTTCAAAAGATCATAATTGCATTACATCACAAAAACGTCATTTTTATACTAATGGATGGCATCCAAAAATGCCAAGTAGCTGCCCCGTGCCATCCTCAGCAACTCTTACCTGCCAACTGGAAAATACATAAAAGTCAGTGTTGCTGCGTGAGTTCTAGTTTTATAAATAAAATACCATACTTTTGTTAAAACCTTTCTTTTCTTTCATACGTGACCATGCATCATATATACAGATAGAAAGTATTAATATTAGCTTTCATTATCATTCATTTTCCACCATCATAGTCATAGCATGCTTTCATTTCATGCTTTTCGTTAACATTCTCTTACTAACGTACTTTACATCATTCATTTACTTTCATACTTGTTTACTTTCTTTCTTTCTTTCGTACGTTACGTCATTCTATTACTTTCATATGGATTGATGAACAATACCCCGCACATTGTGCACGAAGCTGATGCTGGACTTGTGGTAACTAAACCACGAACATTGTGCCCAAAGTTGATCCAGTCACCTAGGGCAAGTTGTCTCTCCCATTCATTCAAACCAATTGGTATACCCCGAACATTGTGTACGAAGCTGATGTTGGACCTGTGGTAATTAAACCATGAACATTGAGCCCGAAGCTGATCCAGTCACCTAGGGCGTATTAAAGGGCCTTGTCAATCTCAGTGATTGACCCTATGTGATCCTTTGGGGTAGCTAACCCGCATCACAGTTGAGCTAACGACAACATGCCGTGCACCTCCTTTTATTTGCTTGCAAGCCATTCTTTCGTTCATTACATTTTACTTTTCATCTTTGTTATGTTTCACTTCGTTACATTATTCTTTACGTTCTTTCATTCATTTGTCATACTACGTAAAGTAATAACATAATATTTAATGTATTTTATATCATAAAATAAATACGTTTACATACCATTAAAAGATAACACATTATACATACCATACATCATTCGTACATTCCATAACCCTAAAACATCCTGTAATCATGCTTAAAATGGGTAATCATTGCCCATAAGTCAAATAAGGTCAAACCCTAAGCTTTCTGTTTTTCCTGAAATTTCAGAAATTATTCTAAGTGTCTAGGCACATGGACACTATTTGGGCGTTTCTGCCCTGTTCAGGCGTTTTGCTACTATGCAGACGTCTGGACTTACACATGGTCATTTTTCACTTAGACGCATGGGTCTATTTAGGTGCATGGGAACTATTCAGGCGTTTGGGCCTAACACTTAGTCATTCAGGGGCATTTTCCAGACGCTTGGGGTACTATTCAGGCGCATGGGCCTGATTTAGGTGCATGGGCACTTAGGCGGTTGGGTACTGTTTAGGCGGTTAAGGTTCTGGGCGGTTGAGAACACTTAGTAAATCAGACTGTTGGACGCATGGGCCACTGTTTAGGCTCATGGGCCACTGTTTAGGCGCATGGGCAACTAACTTTCACTAAACTAACATTCACTAAACTAACATAAATCAGTCCCAATTCAACATATATCATGTTCTAATCTTAATATTAACATTATAAGCATCATAACATATACATAACCACATATAGACCCTAAATTAACACCCTCACACATACACATTCACACACACACGTACGGGTAAAACCCATATTTATAAAAACATGAACACATGCATTTCCAGCCCTAAAATTTGTTAAAAACATGTTAAAAAGGGTGTTCTAGAACTCACCTTAGCTGCTTTCGAGTTCAGACCCTTCTCTTGAACTTCTCAGACGTTTTTAACACCTAAAACCCACTAAAACACACACAAACGTACATACACATTCATAAGTACATAACCGAGGCTGATTCTAGCCAAGAACAACTTAATTATATGAATTCTTACCTTATACTCGAATTCTTCTTGTTCTTCCTTCAAAACCCGAGCTCTGCCCTTTCATTCTCTAAAAAATCCAAATGACAAGGTGTAAGCAGGCAACATGGGAGGCCATTTTGCTTTATTCACCAACTTTTCAAAGTTTTGTCCTTTTGGATACTTTTAACCCCTCCTCTTGGGTTAAATTACATTTCCTTCTTTTATTTACGTTTATTCTTTCGTTCTTGTCTATTAAAAATATCCAGGTGTTACAAAATTACTCAACGGTTTTCTCAAACGTGCAATTAATAATAGCCTTTATTGGCAAAAGTCTTACCCCTCGCAACGTGTTGTTAAAACTTTCAGAAATTTTTGTCGTTAGGTCACCCCACCGACGTTGGTTTTTGTCATGTAGAAGCGTCCACCTTCTTTCTGTAATGGCTTTTAAATAATTCCACGCTTTCGGATTGACTCTTTCCATTTGACTAACAAAGTAGTCATACTTCCTTTGTTGGGTGGCACTGCCGATTAACCAACAAACTTTTTTCAAACTGGAAACCTTGAACTTATGCATAAAGTTGCTACGAACGTGTTGGGGACAAAAACGATGAACCGTGTGGGATTTCAGGTCTTCAAGGGAGTTCATTGCGTTCATGATTCCTTTATGTCTATCGGAGATAACACATAACTTTTTCCCCATACCCACAAGGTTATGAGTAACTCCAATGTGAGACCAAAACTGCTGCAAAAACCAACTCCAACTTTCAGTTGTCTCTTCATCCACAATTGCATATGCTACCAGTACTACGTAGTTGTTTGTATTTTTGGTAACAGCAATCAACATTTTAGCACGGTAGGATCCTTTCAATAAGGTCCCGTCCACACATATAACAGGCTGACAATGCTTGAATGTCTTGATTATTGGACCAAATGCCCAGAAAACGTATTTAAACGTATAGCATTATGAAGAACTGGCTGCATCATGTAACCATTCCAAGATAGTATGGTTCTTTTCTTGTAGTGCGTTGATGTAATTAGGCAATTCTTCAAAATTACTATCCCAAGTACCGTCAATATTATTAATAGCAGCTTTTTGAGCATGCCACGCCTAGTTATATAATACGTCAACATTGAGGGTGTCTTTTATATGTGCTTGAATTTGTTTAACAGGAAAAGTAACATCTTGGCGAATAAAGTGGATAATTCGAGTTACAATATTATGCGATTTCAACCCTCTGTTATTGTTGCCAACGACACTACCAAAGCAGTTATGTGCATTCACCCATCTTGAAATTCGCCACATGGTATGATGGGTCGGTTTAGTTGCATACACAAACCAACTACATGGAGGAACAGTGGGAAGATCACTTTTGTACTTAGGGTTGGTGGTGTAGCATTTTTCTCTATAAGTTGTAACTTTACTTTCAACCACAAAAGGTTCCCTATTACGTGTAACATTCCATTACTACACCGCATACTTGAGTTCAGCCTTTGATCTAAAATACATACCAACACGAATTTCTTTTGAAACCTCATTCCATATATCCACATGGTCTTCATCATCAAAATCAGCAGCCTCATAACCACGTAATTGTTGCGCATCTTCAGAATAGTTCACATCCCCGTAGGATACTGCTGCATTTGCCACAGAATTGTTGTGGTCTGCAATTCCGTACACGTCTTCATCGTCAGTTGATTCATCATGCGATGGAACTGATTCTGTATCTTGCGATATATCATCGTCCAAGTTATCAAACCCTCTATTGTCATCGTCATTGACATCAACATTTGATTGCTGAGTTGTAAAATATTCCAGGCCGAAGTTGCATGACGGACCGGCTTGATGATCATTTGAAGTCACATTGCCTTGATACGTTGTAATTGATTGTTGGACAAATGGTATTCACTGGAAAATAACATGAATATTTCCAAGGAAATTTTCAATATTATCTGCCAAATGATATAATATCTCAAGACTTGCATCATTAAAAATTTCTAAAGTTTGAGAAGACACAACATACGTGTAAAATAATTTGAATTTCAAATTATAATACTCTCTTTCAACTTGAAGATGACCGTAAATGAAATAAAAAAATGCTACGTATGATATTCTTTGGTGAAGAACAATAGTGGTACTTCGGGTTGAAGCATCGCACATAATATTTCCATTCATAAAGGAAACATCACCACCCCAATACAACTATAGAAAATAAGGTCGAGACGTACTGAAAGCTAAGTTTTATAATGAACTCAATTGAGAAATATAAAGGTGATTAAACGAAGGGGATTAAACGTGGTAGGTGGTGTTGAGCGGATGAAACGTGATGAAAACTGAATATATAAGGGTGATTAAACGTCGTAGTTGGTGTTGTGCGGATGAAATGTGAATGAAAAATGGAGTAAATTCATTGGTAAGTAAATCGAGTCTTTATGATTTAAATGGAGTAAATGCGGATGAAATGTGAATGAATGTGAGGTTGGTAAGTAAATTTTATGGCTGAGATTTGTTTATCGTACTACCTGCCATTGCCAATGGAGGGTTCTTGTAGTTCTTGTACTACCCGCCAGTCATTCTGTACCCATGTGTACCCGTCTATACTACCCGCCGATCCCAATGGCTGGTTCTGCGGAACCCGTGAATCTTTGGCAGAACCCGCCAACCACAATGGCGGGTACCCTTTTTTCAATTTTTCCCAAGAGAAACCCTTAATGTCAACCACCTTTGAAAAACTAACCTATTTTCAAAAAAAATTCAAACTTTGTATTATATTATAAGTATTATTGGAGAATTTTTTTGAAAATAGGTTAGTTTTTCAAAGGTGGTTGACATTAAGAGTTTCTCCTGGGAAATTTTGAAAAAAAGGGTACCCGCCATTGTGGTTTGCAGGTTCTGCCTAAGATTCACGGGTTCTGCAGAACCCGCCATTAGGATCGGCGGGTAGTATAGACGGGTACACACGGGTACAGAATGACTGGCGTGTAGTACAAGAACTACAAGAACCCGCCATTGGCAATGGCGGGTAATACAAAGAACAAATCTCAGCCACAAAATTTACTTACCAACCTCACATTCATTCACATTTCATCCGTATTTACTCCATTTAAATCACAACGACTAGACTTACTTACCAATGCATTTACTCCATTTTTCATTCACATTTCATCCACACAACACCAACTATGACGTTTAATCACCCTTATATATTCAGTTTTCATCACGTTTCATCCGCTCAACACCACCTACCATATTTAGTCACATTCGTTTAATCACCTTTATATTTCTCCATTGAGTTCATTATAAAACTTAACTTTCAGTATGTCTCAACCTTATTTTCTACAGTTGTATTGGGGTGGTGATGTTTCCTTTATGAATGGAAATATTATGTGTGATGCTTCAACCCGAAGTACCACTGTTGTTCTTCACAAAAGAACATCATACGTAGCATTTGTTGATTTCATTTACGGTTATCTTCAAGTTGAAAGAGAGTATTATAATTTGAAATTCAAATTATTTTACACGTATGGTGTGTTTTCTGAAAATTCAGAAATTTTTAACGATGCAAGTTTTGATATATTATATCATTTGGCAGATAATATTGAAATTTTCCTTGGAAATATTCATGTTATTTTCCAGCGAATACCATTTCTCCAACAATCAATTACAACGTATCAAGGCAATGTAACTTCAACTGATCATCAAGCCTGTCCGTCATGCAACTTCAACCCGGAATATTTTATAACTTAGCAATCGAATGTTGATGTCAATGACGATGACGACTGAGGGTTTCATAACTCGAACGATGATATATCGCAAGATATAGAATCGGTTCCATCGCGTGATGAATCAACTGACGATGAAGACGTGTACGGAATTGCAGACCACAACAATTCTATGGCAAATGCAGCAGTATCCTATGGGAATGTGAACTACTCTGAAGATCCGCAACAATTAGAAGGTTATGAGGCTGCTGATTTTGATGATGAAGACCATATGGATATATGGAGTGAGGATTCAAAAGAAATTCGTGTTGGTATGTATTTTAGATCAAAAGCTAAACTCAAGTATGTGGTGCAGCTATGGAATGTTACATGTAATAGGGAACCTTTTGTGGTTGAAAGTAATGCTACAACTTATAGAGAAAAATGCTACACCACCAACCCTAAGTACAAAAGTGATCTTCCCACTGGTCCTCCATGTAGTTGGTTTGTGTATGCTACTAAACCGACCCATCATACCATATGGCGAATTTCAAGATGGGTGAATGCACATAACTGCTTTGGTAGTGTCGTTGGCAACAATAACAGAGGGTTGAAATCATGAAATATTGTAACTCGAAGTATCCACTTTATTCGCCAAGATATTACTTTTCCCATCAAACAAATTCAAGCACATATAAAAGACACCCTCAATGTTGACGTATCATATAACACGGCGTGGGGTGCTCAAAAAGTTGCTATTAATAATATTTACGGTACTTGGGATAGTAATTTTGAAGAATTACCTAAGTACATCAACGCACTACAAGAAAAGAACCATACTATCGTGGAATGGTTACATAATGCAGCCAGTTCTTCACAATGCTATATGTTTAAATACGTATTCTGGGCATTTGGTCCAATAATCAAGACATTCAAGCATTGTCATCCTGTTACATATGTGGACGGGACCTTCTTAAAAGGATCCTACCCTGCTAAAATGTTGATTGTTGTTACCAAAAATGCAAACAACTACGTAGTATCGGTAGCATATGCAATTGTGGATGAAGAGACAACTGAAAGTTGGAGTTGGTTTTTACAGCAGTTTTGGTCTCACATTGGAGTTACTCATAACCTTATGGGTACGGGGAAAAAGTTGTGTGTTATCTCCGATAGACATAAAGGAATCATAAACGCAATGAACTCCCTTGAAGACCTGAAATCCCACACGGTTCATCATTTTTGACTCCGACACGTTCGTAGCAACTTTATGCATAAGTTCAAGGTTTCCAGTTTGAAAAAAGTTTGTTGGTTAATCGGTAGTGCCACCCAACAAAGGAAGTATGACTACTTTGTTAGTCAAATGGAAAGGGTCAATCCGGAAGCGTGGAATTATTTAAAAGCAATTAAAGAAAGAAAGTGGATGCTTCTACATGACAAAAACCAACGTCGGTGGGGTAACCTAACGACAAACATTTCTGAAAGTTTTAACAACACGTTGCGAGGGGTAAGACTTTTGCCAATAAAGGCTATTATTAATTTCACGTTTGAGAAAACCGTTGAGCAATTCAAAATCCACAGCGAGATTGCAATAACTTGCAACACACCGTTACCCCCTCGCATGTGGCGTTTGTTTCATGGTCGTGATATCACTTCACAGGAACATGTGATAACGGAGTTTGATTACAGAGAGGCTAGGTACAGGGTTATGTCAAAGCTACATACAATGCGGAGTGGTGTTAACATAGCTAAGTTTGCCGCCTTTCCATCTTTCAAAAGGATTCAAATAAACCAAAGCTTAATCGATAAATTTTTATTATTAAACATACATTTAATACATGTATCAAAAATCTGTACGTTATTTTAACATACCTTGCACCGTAGGGTTTTGTAGCCATGGTAGGTAATCTTTCCCAAGCCCATAGTTGTAGCAAGAATAACGGACCCCCGACATCAGTTACTGTTATTTTTGTTGCTCTGCAAAGTTGTCTATACAACCATGCTAAAACCGCACTACCCCAGCTTAGTTGCCTATAAGTATTTAAATTTTCAATGTGGGTTAAAAAATTAACATGCAACATGTTGGAAGACGTATCCGAGAATAAAGTTTCCCCAACAAAGTAAAATATAATTAATCTATCACACTTTACACATTGCTCTTCGGTGGCATCATGAGGAAAGTCTTTTCTTATTTCATTTAGAATAGCAGCCAAATTAATTTTGTTACCTTCCACCGCGCGTGAATTAAGAGAATAACCAGTAAATTGTTCAAACCTCATTAAAATCTCACTTTTATTCATCAACTCATCAATGCCAGAAATAACATCACCATCAACCCATAAACTCTATAATACCTGGACATCTTAAAGGGTGACCGTGCACTCTCCAATAGGTAAGTGAAAAGTGTGTGTCTCCGGCCGCCATCCCTCTACCAAAGCAGTAATGAGACCACAATCAAGTTTACGATATCCACAGTCGATAATACCTCCGAAACCTGCCAACCTTATGTGGTGCATGACGTTATACGGGATAGGCTTTTCAGTAATGTCTTTTCAAAAATTCTTATCACCCCTTCTAGCTCTAAGTATACCAGCATCACTCGGTGGATTTTGAAAATAGTGAGCTGTACTATGCTCACCACCCAAGAATAATAACTCATTGTTAATAGGACCAGGTGTAATTCACCAACTCATTTTGTAAATTTTTTTAATAATGCAGGTATGTAAAGAATATGTGTTAATATGGATTGAATGAAATTTATAATGGAAGAATTGAAATGTGTTTTTCTCGCTTGTATCCGATTCTGCTGCTTCAACTCGAATTTAATAGGAACTTTGGTTGGTAAAATTTGTGGTTGTAATTTAATGTGAGGTTGGTAAGTAAAGTATGTGGCTGAGAATTGTCCATTGTACTACCCGCCATTGCCAATGGCGGGTTCTTGTACTAACCTCCGGTCCCAAAGGCGGGTTCTGACCCGGTTATGTCCCATGTGTACTACCAGCCGATCCTAATGGAGGGTTCTGCGGAACCCATGAATCTTTGGTAGAACCCGCCAACCATAATGGCGGGTACCCTTTTTTTGCAATTTTCGCAAGGAAAACCCTTAATGTCAACCACTTTTAAAAAACTACCCTATTTTAAAAAAAATCTATTATTGGATTAGAAAGTTTAAATTTTTACATGTTGTTATGTTTGCTTATATGCATTAAAGCTAAAAGTCCTAATATTGTGTTTATGTTTGCTTATTTAACAAAAGTTGATTTATGGCTGCTTTAGAACCTTTTGTAATTTTTAATTTCACGTTTATGTATTAATAGATTGAATAGGATTTTCTTCTTTCTATTTTGAAAATTGAAATAAGGAACGACGTGTTTCGGAAGAGCCTAGAGGTGGTTTGTGTTGGTCCATTTGATCAATTTTCAGAACAAATGATGGTTTGAATCGTCCAATATCAGAAATAATAACAAACACAAAGATGGAGATGACTAAGAACAAGCAAAATGTATTCAAATATAAGCAAGTAATGACCCAATACAATCAAAATATGAAAGCTCAATATATTTCAGTGAATAACAGCTTATAAAATGCCCCTTGCAACACAAATACACGATTAGGGTTTTTGCAAGGATGCCTAACAATGAGCAAGATCAAATCTATATATAACAATCCTAGTTTCACAGACAGTTTCGCTTACGTGAAACTGTGCTGCCAAAACTATAGTTTCGCCTGGCAGAAACAACAGTTTCGCCGAGTGAACTAAGCAGCTGACTATGAGCGAAACTACAGTTTCGCTCATAGTTTCGCTGGACTACAAAATTACATAAACTAATCAACATACAAAAGTAAAATAACATTAAACCTATTACAAAGAAATATAAACATAATCTATTCTAAGGTGAGTCCAACCTATACTTGATCTTCAATACTCCCCCTAAGTTGGATCTCACCGCCTTCACTTGTCTTGATTTGTCTACTCTGCTCCAGTCTCTCCCGCTGCATTTGATGTATCTTTATCTGCTCCTGCAGCATCACCCTTGGTAGCTTCAGCAACTGATTCACTCTGGTCACCTCCTGCTTCATTAGCTCCCTCGGGACAAGCACTAGCTTGCTCAAATTGTCTTGATAAGTCCCGGATATCCATACTCAGATCATCTTGAGCTCTCACCTTCTCAGTTAGCTCCTTCACTTCAGCTCTCACCCCTCGCACCTTGTTAGCAATGACCATAAACAAACTGGCCTATCTCCTTGTCTCCTCCCCTGCCCCTGCTTTAATATGGTTCTCACAAAGCACCAGCAGGTCCTCATCACAAAAAGTGAATAGCTCCATAGGATCAAACAGTTTGTACTCTATACTGTCCTTTACCCTGATCACTGCCTCCCCCGTGTTGTTCTCATAGAACCATTTTTCAAAACCTCATAGTCTTTGGGGGCGGGGGTTCGACAGTCTAAGCTAATTCACCGTTTTCGGGGGTTTCACCCTCAGCATAATTCTCCCTTTGCCCGTCTCCAAATCTTTTTCTTTCTTTGACCTTCTCATTTTAGCTTTCATGAAGCCAAACGACTCAAAATTATCATTTAGTGCATTCCTAATCTCCTTCTCTAGCAGTTTGGCTCTCTCGCTAAGATCAGCATCCAATAACAGTAGCACTGCCAACTTTCTTAGATCCCACTTAGGCAAGGTCTTGAAAGCCTTCCTCTTATGCAAGTAAGTAATTCCTCCACCTCTCCTCTTTATCATGTACATTTAGAGGCTGGGGTTATAATTCCAACTAACAATCCTCTTATCAGCCTCCTTTTTGCTCAACCCTTCCATGCTCTAGAATAGGGGAGTCAGCTCCTCAGGCTCTCTCTCTTACAAACCAGTCATCCTTCTCCATCTCAATCACATCATTTTCATCCTCTCCTTTCTTGAACACACAAGTCAGTAGTCTTTCATCCACTTCATAATATTCAGGTTCAGAATCATTATCTACCAACTGCTCGTCATCCTCCTCCTCATCAATCAATCCTTTCTTAGCAGCCTTCTCAGCACCTACAGACTGCTCTTGGAATGCTTCTTCTCCTCCCAGATCCTCTATGTTCAATCCTATATCCATAAATCCAGCCTCAAACACCTCTTCAACATTCTCCATATTAACAGACTCCTTCCTTATTCCCGACCCTCCTCCTTCCTCAGCTGCTGCACCAGATGTGCCCTCTCCTCCCCGCGAAGATGTACCCACGTGTAGAAATGGGTACTTGGAAGTATCAGTCAAATCATCTAACTCATGTTGAGTTAGCTGATTGGGGAGGCTGGCTGCAGCTTTCAGATTATTTATTTCTTCAACCAATCTTTTGATCAGTTTGTTATGATCTATCAACATCTTCATCATACCATCAATTACTTCATCCTTCTTGCTTTCCCTTAATTCTTAATTTGTAAGCTTTGTCTTAATCATGCTCAACTCATTGGCCAGAGATGTGTTGAGGTTTCTTATCACAACCTCATCCAATCCAGCTCTTCCTTCCGTCCTCGAGGGCTCAATAAAAGTTTGGTGTCGGTGTTTAGTCCTCATCTCCTTTTCTCCCTCATCAGCTTTCCTCTTAGCTCTCTTTTCTTTCTCAGCTCTGGCCTTAGATACCATCTCATGAACTTCATCCTCAAACACAAAATCCTTCTCCTTTGCATATCTCTTCTTTTTCTTGATATCTTTAGACTGTTTGAGCCTTGTTTCTTCTACTATTTTATCCTCAGACTCAACTACCCTCCTGATATAACCCTAATGTTCCTAAGGATACATGTTTTCCCATAGATGAGTGATCTTCCCGCTAAAATCATGCCTAATAGCACAACTGTCTGCAAAAATACGGGTGTTCATCTGTACTAATCTCTTGATTTGTCCATGTCTGGGAATATTAGGAATGAGATCATCTATAATCATCTGAAGGAAACGAGAGTACAACAACCATTTGTCCTTCTTCAGCGCCATAACATTCTCCGCCATGCAATCAAATATTAGTCTTGCAATATTGGCCTTCTGCCCTCTGCAGCGAACTACCATGGAGTTTAGCCCATCTGATCCACCTTTACGGTGATCTAAGCACATGATAAAACGTGGGCTATATATCTCTACTCCTTGGAGAGAAAAGACTTTTTGATTTCCTTTCTCGTGCCAAAAGGAGGTCCCTCATATCCCATATAGGCATCAAATACTTCCTGATCTGATAGTATGACCTCCTCTCCAATATCCTCATCGAGTCTCAGCACCCTCAATATAACCTCAGTAGTGATGACTAGGTCATTCTCCAGCACCCTTGCCACAATCCTCTGTGAATTGGCTCTCGTATCATACTCAGCTATCCACCAGAAATCCCTGATGTGTAAGTCATATATAGTAGGGGAATGTGAGTTCGTGTAGGCAATTGGAGATCTTTGTAACCATCGAATGCAGTCTCTAAATCCAGAAGCTTTTGGATGAGTGTCATCCAAGATGGCAGTAATATTGTTCCTCTCATCAAACTTCAGATTTGCCATTTAATCTGAAAACCAGATGAAACGTATTAGAATGGTATATTAAACAATAATATTAAAGAAAAATAACAAAAAGATTAAAATTAAACAAAAAAGAAATTAATTTCGTTGGCCGAAATTATAGTTTCGCTGGACAAGTTTTAGTTTCGGCAAGCGAAAATATAATTTCGGCAATAACTATTAATTAGTTTCAGCAGGACAGTGCATTAGATTTGACAGGCCAAAACTATAGATTTGGCTCAGCGAAACTGAAGTTTGATCAGCGAAACTGTTAAGTTCGTTCGGACAGCATGACTGCACAGTTTCGCTGAAAACCATTAAACTTTCGTTCAGTTTCGCTGGACTATCAGTACTTTCGCGGTAAGAACTACGAGGGTACCGAAGAGTCTCAATCAAATGGACTCACAATGTTGCCATTAAACCTAGAAAATACTAAGGTCCTGAGTTCGAAACTCACTTGCGAATGTAAATCAAAGGTCAATCGAGAGTCAAAAACACAGATGCTTAGATTCGCATGAAATGTAGTCGGTAAAACCCTAGATGTCTAAACCCTCGATTGTGCGAAAATGAGAAGTTAATTTCGCAAATTGAGTTATATAGGACTTAGTTTTGCTGCCTACGAAACTATAGTTTCGTCCGTGAAAGCTCTGGTCGAAACTGACCTTGCAACGTGCGAAAGAGCCTGCGAAGCTATAATTTCACCCTGCGAAACTACCAGCGAAAGTATAGTTTCGCTGGATACTTAAAAAATTGAAAATTTTATTTTCTTTTTAAAATAAAATAAAGAACAATTATTTAGAAAAGAATTAAAACAAAGTAAGCAAAAATAAGAAAAAATAAAAAAAATCAAAAGAAAATTTCCCCACAAGACCTCACCACACTTCACGTATTTTAAAACAAAATTAAACTGTGAAAAGGATATGAATGAGAAGCTGAAAGGATCTTCTGGAGAATCAAAGTTTGACCGGATTGTTGATATACTTATCCCTTTAAGTTCATGCCTTCTTTGTTTCGACAAGTGCACTGTAGCTACTGTTATCATGTTTTAGTTCTTTTAAAGAAAACATTGAATGACCCAGTACCTATAGACATTTAGAAAAGAAACTTATCCTGTCCTCATGATATATTGAATAAATGACATGCTCTGCCTGATTATTCCTCTTAGAAGCAACGATGGTCCTTTTTCATAAGAAGGAAAACCCTTATAAACATCAAATGATAAGAGCTCCAGGTCTATACTTACGTATAAAAGAGGCGTTGATCAATTGAGTCTTACAGATGAGAGCTTCAGGTCTATACTTACGTATAACAGAGAAGATCATCAATTTGTGCCGATGAGAGCTCCAGGTCAGCACTATCGTACAGTAGAGGAGATCATCACTCCAGGTCAATGTTCACACATAGCAGAGGAGATGAGAAAAAATAATGTAAGAAGGGACTTCTTAGATGTGAAGATGACTAAGCATGTAGCTTATAAGATATGATGGAGAATCTAGACGCAAAGATACTTTAGATAAGAATGACTTAATACAGAGATATGACGTTGTTCTCAATCCTTTTTGAACAAGGACTTGAATCTTTTTGAAGGCCAAAAATGTTTAGGGAATAATCCAAGTCATCAACTGTCTTGTTCTTATTATTTAAGCTGCAAGATTGCTATCTACTTCACTTTCTGGCTGAACCTATCAAGCCTATCCCGCACAATACTATTAACCTCCTTTAAATCATCCAGTATTCTCATTTTATTCTGCAAAAGAAAACAAGAAGAGTATTTAAATATATATTCTCTCCCGAAATTTCTACAAATTAAGCAAGATGTAGAAATTTATTATTTTAATATATTTTATATATTTTTTGTTATGTGAATGATGTGGAAGGACTTATGAAGGAAGCGGAACGAAAAGAATGAAAAACAATAAAGAAAGAAGTAAAATAAAATAAAATAAAATAAAGAAATAAGTAAAAAGTAAAAAAATATGTACATTAAATAATTTTAAAGAAAAGAGGTTTAAAATGATATTAGACCTAACATAGAGATCAATTCATAAAAACAAGGTTTATCAAATGTTTTAGTGAAGAGATCTGCTTTTTGATTCTTAGTGTCAATAGGGATAATATCAATAAAACCATTTTCCTGAGCATCACGGATGGCATGAATCTGTGTCTCGATGTTCTTGGTTCGGGAATGATGAATAGGGTTCTTGGCGATGCTGATAGCTGCTTCGTTGTCACAGAACAACAGTGTATGGAGAAAGTTGATCCCATAGTCAATCATCTGGTGCTAGATCCAGAGTACTTGTGAACAACAACGGGAAGCAGCAATATATTCTGCCTCTCCCATAGAGAGAGAAACAGTGGTCTGTTTCTTGCTTTGCCATGATACCAGACAATTTCCCAAGTATTGACAACCTCCGGTAATCGACTTTCTGTTTACCCTGCAGCCATTAGAATCACTATCAGAATAGGCATGTAAGTCAAAATTCCCACCATAAGGATACCAAAGACCTAAACGAGAAGAGCCTTTAAGATAACAAAAGATTCGTTTTACAGCCTTTTCATGAGACTCTTTCGGGGCTGATTGGTATCGAGCACAATATCCTACAGCAAAGGTTATGACAGGACGACTTGTTGTAAGATACATAAGGGAACCGATCATTGATATGTAGGGATGGGGATCAATGGATTTCCTATTCTTATTAGGAGTGAGGCAAGTTTGAGCAGTGAAATGAGTGAGTTCAGAAGATGCATCATCCATCTTGAATTTCTTCACACTCTCTTTAATATACTTCTCCTGATGAATGAGAATTCCCTCTGGCTTTTGTTCAACCTGCAATCTGAGGGAAAAGCACATCTCTCCCATCATGCTTATTTCAAATTGACTGCGCATGACCTCCTCAAACTCCCGACACAACTTCGTATTGGTGGAGTCAAAAATAATGTCATCGACATAAAATTGTACTATCAGCATCTTACCATCTACTTCCTTCTTAAATAATGTCATATCGATGGTGCCACGAGAAAAAACATTGCTTAAGAGATACTGTGTTAAGGTCTCAAACCAGATTCGAGGAGCTTGATGAAGACCGTAAAGAGACTTATCAAGCTTGTAGACTTTGTCAGGAAAGTCAGGATCCTCAAAACCAGGTGATTGACACACATATATCTCTTCGTCAATGTCTCCATACATAAATGAACATTTGATGTCCATCTGATAGACTTTGAACTGCTTATGGGCGGCATGAGCCAGAAAGATTCGGTTAGCTTCAAGACGGGCTACAGGAGAAAAGACTTCGGTGTAGTCAATCCCTTCTTCTTGAGCACAGCCCTGGACCACCAATCTGGATTTGTTTCTTACCACAATCCCACAATAATTGGGTTTGTTCTTGAACACCCATTTCATGCCAATTGGCCATTTGTCTGGTGGAAGATCGACCAGGGTCCACACTTTGAGTTTCCTAAACTGTTGCAACTCTAATTGCATCGATTCAATCTAGCAAAGATCCTGAAGAGCTGAATGAACATTTTTCGGGATGATTTGAGATATAAAACAAGAGAATAGACCAACGTTAATCAAACCAGATTGACTCCGTGTCCTAACTCTATCGATGATAGATCCTATGATGTTATCATGTGGATGATCTTTCAAGGTCTTGAAATCAGTGGACATGGGTAGGGTGGTTGAAGACGGTTGGATAATGGGTTGTTGATGGGTGAATAAAGGTGAGGTTGATGGTAAGGTAGAGACAATTGGAGATATGGGTGATACCGGTTGAGATGAGATAGATGTAGGTGATGTGGGAAGAGATATAGAAACAGGTGGAGCTGGAAGGTCAAATGATGATGAAGAAGATGCAATATCAACTGATGTAGCATCGTGTGCATATGTGGTGGGAGGGGCTTGAGGGTTGATAGGTAATGGAGTTGAAGGAATGATATTTGTGTAAACATTGGAGGTAGACGCAACATCATCGAAAACTAGAAGATTAAAGGAATTAAACACCGTATCGGAGTCAAAGAACCATGCTGGTTCAGATCGAACATCGGAGGAATTAGATTCCTGCCAATCAATATAGAATGACTCTTAAACAATACTTGTTCTCTTGTTATATACCTGATAAGTTTTTTGAGAAGAAGAATAGCTGACAAAGTAACATTCATCAGACACGACACCAAATTTCGTCTTCTGTGTCTGAGTATTCAATAAGGTGCATGAACAGCCAAATTGTCGAAAGAAGTCAATCAAAGGCTTTCTCTTATGAAATAGTTCATAAGGAGTCTTCATTTTGTCCTTGACTATCAACACCCTGTTCAGAACGTATGAAGCACAATTCACTGCCTCAGCCCAAAAGATGATAGGTAAGGAGGATTCAATCAACATTGTACGAGCAGCTTCAATAAGGGTGCGATTCTTTCGTTCAGCCACACCATTCTTTTGAGGGGTCACGCAGCACTAAACTGCCTTAAAATTCCCTTAGTAGCACAAAACGAATCAAAGATCTGATTTCTGAATTTAGTGTCGTTGTCACTTCTGATCGCCAAAACCTTCCTCTTGCTTAGTTTCTCAATCGTAAGAATTAATTTCCGTAGCTCTTCAGCATCCTCTCCTTTGTGGGCAAGAAATCTCACCCAGGAGTATCTGAAAAAATCATCTGTAACCACAAGACAACAAGATTTTTGAGTAATTGATTTAACATTGATAGGGCCAAATAAATCAATATGTAACAACTTGAGGGGATTGGATATGCTATTTTCAATTTTTGGTTTATGTGGTTTCTTATGTTGTTTTCCCTTGGCACATGCCATACATTTTTCAACCACTGATAAGTCCTTTAAAGGTAATCCCCTAACAAGATTGTTTCTAACTAATTTTTTTATATTTTTAAAATTAACGTGTCCCAATCGACGATGCCATAAGAAAGACTCAGAAGTGGAAGCTTTGGACAAAAGATAGGTGACTGTAGATGTTGACTCCCTTGAACTCATGTCAAGAAGATATGTGTCATGCTTTCTTGGAGCCCGTATTAACACAAACTCTTCTGGAATAGCAACCTCTGATTTTAGAAAGAGACATTCATTGGACTTGAACAGGACCGGAATGTCTTTATCACAAATCTGAGATACACTCAACAGATTAAAAGCAAGTTCAGGGACACAGTTGACTTTCTCTAGAGTAAGAGAGCCATTGGAAACCTCCCCTTGACCAACCATTTTCCCTCCTTTCTTGTCGCCAGCAAATGCGACATATCCTCCATTGATTATACGATAGTTGGTCAATAAATCCTTTAATCCCGTCATGTGTCTGGAGCATCCACTATCAACATGCCATACACTATGTACAACTTTAGTGGATGACTCCTGCAAAGATATCAAAGAACAGATTAACCAGGTGAGACTGGAACCCAAGTTTGAACTGCTTTAGGTTTTGGAGAGATTGGCTTTTTATGAAGGAAATTATTAACCAATCGAGTCAATATACTACCAAATGAATTCCTATTAACATGTCTATGATGAAGCTCAGGACAATGCTTAACTACCTGATCATCTTTACCACATCGAAAACATGGTTTTAATCTAGGTCTGTTATGCAATAAGGTAGGGATTTTATCAATGTATATTTCCTCATCACATTCAGACAGTCCAGAATCAATGTCACTATATGTCTCATACATGTCTTTAGGTCTGTTTTTATTTGAAAAAGAATGATTATTTACAAAAAAATGAGTTGTCATTTGATATACATGTGGTATTTGTACCACTTGTACTTGCTTCAGATGATGATGTAACTCTTTCATTTGACACAGAAGTTTTTGTTGGGGGTAAAAGATGGAATGGGGTGAGAGAAGAATTTTTTAAAACAATTAATTTTAATTTTCTTGTTACTCTTCTCAGTGAAATCAGTCACAATATTAACGCAATCTGAAGAAGTACCATCATTACAATGCAAAGCATTTGAAGATGAAATAGAAACATCACTAGAACACGATGAGACAGAGTCTGTTATAGATTCACTAGAAACAAAAACATAATTTAAACTAGATTTATGATCTAAAACAGAATGCTGAGATTCAGGTGTTCTAAGACTAGAGCATCCAAGTCCGCTAGTCGGTCCATAATCATAGTCCTCACGAACATGCTTAGGATTCACACCTTCTAAACCTGCAGACATACTGTTAGTATCTATTTGGATCAAATCATTAGAAGGATGAGGAACAGGCATAGGTGAATAACAGTAAGTACTAGGAGGAGGATAAACTTTAGCATTTTCATATCCTAATCCTGTTTTAATCCTAGCCCCCGTTGAGATTTACATAAATCATCATGTTTCATTCCTGATATTATACATTTATTGAGCTTTGACTGAAGTTTGCTTGTTTCAAATTCAGTAAGAGCAACCCTTTCAGTCAAAGTGTTAATCTCAACATTTCTTTCCAAAACTATTCGTTTTAAGTGATCATTCTCTTTCAAAGCGTCGTTTAATTTAACAAAATATTTAGACTCGTTTATTTTAAGTTCCTCATTAATTCGTTTTAAATCTTTCTCATTATCAATTAATAAACGATTAGCTTTATAAACCTCAAATAACCTGATTTTGCAAGTGGAAGAACACATATCCTGAATTACCTCATAAGTAAGTCCCATCACCACCTTTTCTGCTGCTAGAGCTTTTTCATATTGGCACACCGGAGTACTTAACTTGTTTTCCTCGATAGTGGTAGCAACATCATCTTTTTCCTTTTCTTGCTCAGTGGGATGACTTCCTTCCTCCCTTATCTTCTCAATTTTACCTTCTTCCACCTTCTCATCCTCCTTCACCTTCACAGATACTTCAACTTCATCTATAAGTTCTTTGAATGGATAAAATTTATCCTCATAATTCACCTTCCTCTTTCCTTTAACAATTTCAGCCACCAGCGCTTGGTTAATATCTTCTCTCATCTCTTCAACTTCAGCACTCCAATCAAAGTTAGAAATTAAAGCTGCCTCTTTCTTCTTTTTCATTTCTTCTTTATCTCCACTTAAAACTAGCTTTGGAACTCCTGAATTGCTAGGATCAGTGACGATCGGTAATGGACATTCATGTTTGAAGTGTCCCAACTGTTTGTAATTGAAACACCTCAGTTTGGACTTATCAAATCCCAGTCTGGAGTTAGAGCTTTGACCTCTAAAGTTCTTTCTTCCAGTGCGCTCCATGAATCTTCAGGCTCTAAGTGTCAACATTGCCATTTGCCATTGAATGCCAGTCTCTTCAAGATCATCAGGATCACTTAATACATATCCTCTATCATCAATCCTTTGTCTTTCAACTCCCCTGCCACTAGAGCTTCATAACTCTGAACAAACATACCAAAAAGAGCCATTGTCTCAGATGGAACTGAAGTTTCACCATGTGCTTTCAGATTAGATTGATCTCTCCCAGCACTACCGCAACCTCCAGAGTAATCACCAATATTCACTCCGCCTTGACGAGATGCCTGCATTGGAGAGCTTGCAATGGAAGACAGTAGTCCAGCATTCTGAGTGAAACCAAATGTAGGCATCATGGTTTGGTTGAATTCCCTTCTCTTCATGTATAACTCGAAAGATTTCAATTTGTTAATCACATCCATAAGCTTGTAATAAGCAAAGTTTCTCTCCTGCTTCAGCATTCTCAATTGTAAGCTCCATTGGGGTGGGAGAGAGTCTAGAAGCTTATTCACCTGCTCTGATTACCCAACTGATCATCACACTTCTTTAGGGTACTTGATACTGACAAAAATCGATTGGTAATATCAGTAAGGTCTTCATTCTTATGTCTAACAAATGAATTAAACTCCTTCTGAGCTTGGGCTTTCTTATCCTTCTTCAGATCTTCATTTGCATCATAGAATTCACATAGAGCATCATACAAATACTTTGCATTCTTATGTTCAGAAAATCGATTGTAGATATCAGGAGCAAGACATAGAGTTAACGCTCCAAAAGCTTTCTGGTCTCGATCAATCAGCTTCAGATCCTTCTCGTTGAACGTGGCTAGGTCCATGTTTTGAGATGCGGTACCACCAACAGTGACCATTGGTGTGTGTGGACCAGTGATGATAGATTCCCATTGGTTATGATCGTTGTAGTAGAAAAAGGCTTTGAGACATCTCTTCCAATCCTTAAAATTATCACCGTTTATGAGTCTCGGAGGTCTGTTGGGAGCTACACTTTCTAGATCTGCAAGAGTGAGAGTAGTCATCTTTGACATGCTAGTTTCGCAGAAGAAATGACCATTTCGCAGTAATTTAACAGTTTCGCAGAGCTAGTTTCGCAGACCAAATGGTAATTTCGTTGGCAATTTCACTAGTCGGAAGCTTGAAAATACTTAGTTTCGCCGGCAATTTCGCATGAAACAAGCTTGAACTTTCGTTCATTGGTACTTTCGACAGCAATTTCGCTTAGAATATGACCACAAGCACTGTTGAACTTTCATTCAGGGTTTCTACTTTCGCAGATATGCTGAAAACAACTACGAAGTGCGAAACACTTGTAGTTTTGCTGAATAAAGATGACAGTTTCGCTGGATGATCAGTAATTTTGCTGGATGAATCTGGAACCCTTTTTACTCCGAAAACAATCTGAAATCACCCAAATCCCAATGGATTTGAGATCTGATGATTCATAGAGCTTTCCCAACTAATAACAAGCAAAATTCAATCAAATTCCATATTAAATACACTCAAATTTGATCCAGAATTGATGAAATAGTGATATTGAACAAAAACAACCAAAAACCTCAAACAATCAAGAGCACTAAGGCTCTAATACCATTTTTTTGGTCCATTTGATTGATTTTCAGTGCAAATGATGGTTTGTAACAAGCAAAATGTATTCAAATATAAGCAAGTAATGACCTAATACAATTAAAAGATGAAAGCTCAATATATTTCAGTGAATAACAGCTTACAAAATGCATCTTGCAACATAAATACACGATTAGGGTTTTTGCAAGGATGCCCAACAATGAGCAAGATCAAATCTATATATAACAGTGCTAGTTTCGCAGATAGTTTCGCTGCAAGCGAAACTGTGTTGCCGAAACTATAGTTTCGCCCGACAAAAATAACAGTTTCACCGGGTGAACTAAGCAGCTGACTATGAGCGAAACTACAGTTTCGCTCATAGTTTCGCTGGACTACAAACTTACATAAACTAATCAACATACAAAAGTAAACTAACATTAAACCTATTACAAAGAAATATAAACATAATCTAATATAAGGTGAGTCCAACCTATACTTGATCTTCAGTTTGTATCACGGATAAAATACGAGAGGGAAGATGAAGATGATATGGGCACATGAAGAAGAGAACGATGTCAGCACCTGTTAGAGTAGTAGTGAACATCACCTTAGATCGTAGAAGGAGTAGAGGAAGACCTAAGTTGACTTAGGACGAGATAATTAGGCAGGATATGGTAGAGTTGCGCCTCTCCGAGCACATGATCAAGGATAGGAGTGCGTGGATACGTAGAATTAAAATTCAGGAGTTCTAGTGGGATCTGTTGTTAGGAAGAGTAAAGAAAGACCAGATGCGTGACCCTCCACATGATGTGTAGGTTATCGATATTTTCCTTTTATTGGTGAAGCATGTTGCTTATTTGATGAATACACTATCTTCGCGTTGTTATGCTTATGCTTATGTGATGTATGTTATGCTTATGAGTATACTTATGAATACGACTATGCTTATTTTAAACCATTATGTGATATATACCCATATGTTGTATGCTCTATAATCTACTTGCTATCGTTTTTGAGTCAGGGGTCTCTTTGGAAGCGGTCTCTTTATCTTTTAAGATAGAGGAAAGACTCGTCACGACCTACCCCTCCCAGACCCTGCTTTTTAATAAGATATACTGGGTATGCTTGTTTGTTTGTTTGTTTGTTTGTTTGTTTTTTTATTTGTTTATTTGGAAAATCTAAGAACAAAAGATATAATCAAGGAGGATAGAAGAAGACAAGATGGTTGTGTAGACAATTGTAAGAAAAACAAAGATCCAAGATCAAGACTTGAAATTTTTTAGCTAGGTGAAAATGAGTCTGAGTCTTTAATATTAGAGTAAATTACAAATTGTGTCATTTATTAATACACAAAATTACATGGTATGTCCTTCAGTTTTAATAATTACATCCAATGTTCTTTTTTAAAATATGTGCACGCCTATTGTCCTTTACACTAACTTTTAGTTAAATATACAGTTAACTCAATTACGTCTCTCACATGAGGTGCATTTTTGCCATTTTCTTTCCACATCTAATATACTAAACAAATAAAAAAATTATTTACTTTATATGAAAATTAAAGATATCAGACCGTTGGGTAAGTCAGTGAACTCGTGTTCCTCTTATGTTCCATACCATTAAATCCATCACCCCCCTATTTGATAGCTCAATACCGGTCATCTTCACCACCTACAACATCTCACATACCATTAAAACCCCTTAAACTCAAACAAACAATGATGGTAAGATTAAAATCCCTATTCACTTTTTGTATTTCGTTGCTCTTTGAATTTCTGGGTTATCTTGTTTTGTGATTAACGAGCAACTAATAGTTATTTTTTTCTTTTGCAATTATATAGGAATTTTAAAGAATCATAGGTAATCTCCAACTTTTTATTCCTTATTAATTTTTCATTATTTGTTGGTGTGAGTAGTTTATAAAGTATTAATGTGTATTTTTGTAATACCCGGATATTTTCATTGAAGCCAACGAAAGAAGAAAAAGAAATAAAGTCTAAAGTCGGGGGACCAAACTTACCAAAACGGGAGAAAATTCATAAAAATGAGAGATTAAGAGGGGGAGGGCAGCCACATCCTCCCCACTCTTGTGAAAACTCAGCAAAAAGAGAAGGAAGAGAGAAAGAAGAGAGAAAAGAGAGAAAAAGGTTGGTTCAGGTGGATCCGAGCACGAAAATCGTCGGGTAGCAAGTCAACACGAAGCTCTTCTTCTTCTTGTAGTTTGTGTGAGTCCTGAGACCACTATTTTACTCATTTTCAACTGATTTGGGGCTGGAACACATAGTAAACCCGTTTTTGTATGTGTGTGTGTTTGACCCATTTGGGTGTGTTTGCGTGTGATGCGTTTGGAGTATGTTCTTGGGCTTGTGTGTGCTTGAATGGTGTTGTAGTATGCATCCCTAAGGTCTAGGATGGTTGATTTGGGCTTAGAATGGGTTTGGATGAGCTTGGAGGTCGAAAATGGCAGATTGGGTTCGGGATGAACTGTATTCTGCATCAGTTAGGGCTAGGCGACCGACTGGAGGCCATACGGCTGACTAGGGGGCGATTGGGGTTCAGTCGCACGATTGAGGTTCATTCGCACGACTTGGGGTCCAGTCGCATGGGGAGTCATGCGACTGAGATCCAAGTCGCATAGGTGCTCATCCGCATGACGTCCATTCGCATGAGGTCCATTCGCATAGTGTTCAACCGCATGAGGTCCATTCACATAGTGTTCATTCGCATGATTGAGAGTCCATTCACATGATTGGGTGTTCATCCGCATTGGTTTTCATCATATTGGTCCATTCTCATAGTGTTCAGTCGCATGGAGGCTATGCGACTGAAGGGTGCCCATACGCCCAATTAGGGTTGTTGTACCCGAGGAGGAACATAGTTAAAGTACTGACTTTCGAGGGAAAGTGTAGATGTAAGTTCTAACGTGGTAGTTCCTGTAAATACATGTCAGTTGACCATTGAGGTCTTAGAGGGTAAAGTGGGCATGATGATGTTGCATGTTTATGCATGATGTATGTTTTGTATGTATGATGATGCCCCGTATGATGATGCTACTGCGTATGTTGTTGTTCCTTATTATAGTGTATGTTTATCTTTCTGTGACTTTGCGTGTTATGTTAAAGAATGTAACCAAAGTATTATGTAATGTAAAGTGAAAGATAATGAAAGAGGAACATGATGAATGAATGCATGCATTAATAAAGAATGAGAGTAAGAAAGGATTGCAAGCAAATATAGGAGGTGAGCGACCTTGTTGTCGCAACAGACTTGAAATGGAATCCTTGTCTTTCGACCTCAGTAATCGTGGTTGTGTTCCACGAAGAGGGTAAAGCTTGACACTGTGATTAACCATTTGTATAAAACCATTGCTGCATATCCTAGGTACTGTGGCCAGGAGGTGTGATGCACCGTTATAGAAGGTCTATGATAGGCCAAGGTCCAGTACCATTATACAAAAGGATATTGCATGTGGCAATGGTACACTTAAACTCTACCTTAGGTGCTGTGGCCAGGAGGTGCGATGCACCGCTATAGAAGGTGTATGATAGGCCTAGGTCCAGTACCACGAAACAGAAAGGTTTATGGGTGATGGAAAGAAAAGAGGTAAAGATGACAGAGTAAGAAAGTTAAAGACGTACAATGAATGAATGAAAGTTAAAGAATGAACGAATGAAAGTAATGAACAAAAGAAACATAATGATAAAGTATGAAACGGGATCCCGGTCACTCGACCTCCGTAATCATGGCTGCATGCTGTGAAGAGGGTAAAGTTGACAGGATCTATATAGAAACAAAAGATAACGAATGATGAAGATAATAATGATATTATCTATGTGTACGTATGATGTGTGATAACATGAAAGTAAAGAAACGATTTTAAATGAAAGTAAAGTATGTTTTATTATAAAACTAGAACTCACTCAGCAACGCTGACTTTTTATATGTTTCCAGTTGGCAGGTAAGGTTGCTGAGGATGGCACGGGGCAGCTACTCAGCTCTTTTGGATGACATTCTTTTGTTTAATGTTTTTGCACTGTAATATGACAAACGATGTTTTGTAATGAATGTTGTATTAACTTGCAAAAGCATTTAAATTGAAATGAAAAGTTATTTTACTGATTCCGCTGCAATGTTTATTAAAGTTAACGAAATTATGTGTTTTAAGAGCAATGATTGGCCAGCTGTAAGCGTCCCGGGAACGGGGCCTTACAAGTTGGTATCAGAGACAAAGTTTAAGTGAAACGGGTAAATTTTAAAAATAAACCTAAACTTAAACGGAGAATGGGACGTAAAGGGATGGGATGCCGGTCTGAGTAGCTGCGTGCCATCAGGTATTTTCTTAATGTTAACCGGTATTATGTGCGCATGTTATGTGGTTATGTGTTGCTGGTAGATTTAGATACCGATGTAGTCAGGACAGGTAATGCTCGGTGTACAAAGAGTAAAGTAAGTGGCTAATCATAACTGGCCACTGTAATTAGGGACTTACTATACTTGACATAAACTGAGCTGTTCCCTTGAATGACCGTGTTGGTGTTTGAATCTTTCAGTGTGTGATAGAGGATGGCCGGTGGTAGATCATCTAAAGCCTCGCGTGGTGGGCTTGTTGTTGCATCGCGGCCCAAAAGAGGCAGGCCTAGAGTTGAAAAGGTGGTTCCTGAAGAACCTGAGACCCCTCATCTAGAAGGTGTAGATGAGAGCGCCAATCTGAGAGCCTCGGTAAAGGAGGATGTGGTGGAGGAGGTTCATCAAGTCATGCAGACGATCTTACCGTCTGTGGTGACTGAAGTGATCAAGGCTGTACGGGAAGGGGAACAGAAAGAGAGAAACAGGTCTTCGGGAGGACGGGAGCAACCGGAGCCGGAAACGGTTCTTTCTGATGATGAAGAAGAGGAAGAAGAGGAGCCTGCGCCGGAGACGGCACGAGGCTGTAACTATAGGGCGTTCCAACGATTCAAGCCCCCTACTTTTGATGGTAATCGCACTGCTGCTGTTGCTCACCGATGGGTGAGAGAAATGGAAGCTGTTTTAAACATCAGCGAGTGCCGAGAGGATCAGAAGGTAAAGTTTGCTGCCCACTCTTTCGTGGACTCGGCTCTGTGCTGGTGGGACAATATAGTCCAAGCTGAGGGTAGCAGGGCTATTGGGAGGATGAGATGGTCGGAGTTGAAGAAGTTGGTTATTGAGGAGTTCTGTCCTTATCGGGAGATGGATAAGGTTGAGAGAGAGTTCCTGCAGCTGGAGGCGGGAACTATGACACACCAACAGTACACCACAAAGTTCAACGAGATGGCATGTCTGGTGCCAGATCAGGTGACGCCTCTGTCATGAAAGATTAAGAGGTACATTCAGGGTTTGCCAGTGGATATTCGCAGGCACATGATCGCTGCCAGACCGAGCACGTTTAGGTCGGCAGTGGACTTGGCAGGGAGGCTATATGATGAGAGGGCTGTTATGGTGGTGACAGAAGGTAGTAAGAAGGGTGGTGGTGATTGGAACTGGAAAGGGAAGAGGTTCGGTCGGGGTGATTCCTTGACGGGTAACAAGAAGGCACGGGTGGATGACCGCCGTGTGGTCACATCGGGTGCGGGTATGAAGAAGTATGGTAAGTGTGGAAGGGAGCATAGTGGGGAGTGTAGACTGGGGTTGAACGTGTGCTTCAGATGTGGGAAGCCGGGGCATATTGCCAGGGACTGTCGTGTAGTCTGATGCTTTAACTGTGGCGTGGAGGGCCACGTAACTAAGGATTGTAAGAAGCCTAGGGCTAAGGGTTCCGGGGTGAAGAAGACGAGAAGTGAAGGACCGAAGGCAAGCGCTAGGGCATTCACTATGACCCAAAACGAGGCTAGGACGAACCCTGATGTTGTGTCCGGTACGTTTCTGGTGAACCAAACTTTAGCTTCTGTGTTATTTGATTCGGGTGCCA
>BJCO01740733.1:0-13243 GCA_018326465.1 Flaveria floridana
AAGAAGAAGAAGTTGTTTCTTCGGTTTTCAAGGAAGAAAGGGCTGAATCTTGCAAATTGGTAAGTGTTTAATGTGTTTTTGGTTCGGTCTTGCTGGGTTTTCGGCCTTACAACTGATTTATAAGTGTTATACGTGTTTTGGTGTTTAATTGGTTTGTTTTAGGTGTTTGAATTTATGTACAAACAAGTTTGGGGGAGTTGTGCTCGTTTGATACATCAGGTGAGTTCTAGACCCCGTAATTTTACATGTTTTAACACTCTTTGGGGCTGAAAATGTATTAAAATAGTTTTAAGTTTTCTATGTGTGAACACCCGTATGTTTTATGCTTATATGATTATGTTTATGGTTATTTATGTGATGTATAGACTTAGTATGGTGTTATTAAGCTTAGAATAAGTGAGGATAATGTTTGGGATTGAAAATAATTTAGGAACATGTTAAACAGGTTGGCCATGCACCTAAATAAGGCTCAACCGCCTAGAATTTGCCTTATAAAGTTCATAAGTCAGGTGAAACGTCCAAACAGGGTCCAACCGCCCAAACAGTGCCCCATACGTCTAGAAAATGCCTTAAAATTTTCTAAGTGAAAGTCCATGTGCCTGAACTGTAGACCATGCGTCTAAGACTTAGTCTAGGACGCCTAAGTATAGTCCAAATGTCCGAATAGTGCCCATGCGCTGAAATGGCTCAGACGGCCAAGTGTTGAAATGCCTAAATAGTGCCCATGCGCCTGCATAGTGATCATGCGCCTAAAACACTTAGGTTATTTTCTGAAATTTTGAGAAACACAAAATCATTAAGGTTGACCTAACTTTGACTTAGGGTTTTAATTGTTATTATATTGCATTATTATAAGTTGTTCTTATGTCCATAATAATTTATATTATATGGCTTATGTTGTATGTTTATGATCATAAATGCAAAGTATTATCATTAACAAAGTGAAAGAGAAATGATAAAGAGAAGTGGAACATAACTAAAATAATGAAAGTCTTGCAAGCATATAGGAGGTGTACGACCATGTTGTCATTAGCTCAACTATGATACGGGTTAGCTACCCCAAAGGATGAACACAGGGTCAACCAATTGAGGTTGATAGAACTTTGTAGCATATCGTAGGTGACTGGGTCAGTCTCGTGTACAGTGATCATAGTCTATTGATAGACCACAGGCCCAACACCAGTTTTTCACGCACATAGTTTAGGGTATTGCTCATTGGTCCACAAAAACAGTGAAAGATAAAGTTGAAGAGTATGAAATGAACAAATGTATATAGTAAAGAAAGAAAGCATTACCTTGTTGTATAGTTGATGCGTGCTCACGTATGAAAGTAAGGAAAGTATTTTTATAAAAAGAGTATTTTCATATATATACATTATACAAGGTATTTTAATACTTTTAAAACTAGAACTCACTCAACAACGCTGACTTTTATACATTTTCAGTTGGCAGGTAATTATTGCTGAGGATAGCACGAGGGTGAAGCTACTCGGCGGGAAAAGTTCGACATCCATTCTCATTGTAAGATATTGTTGTTTTGTAATGCAATTAAACAATCTTTTTGTAGTTTAAACCCCGTTGTATTGCTTAACAACAGTATATATTAATATAAAGAATGGCTTTTGCTAACGTAATTTCGCTGTTTATCTTATGAAATGTATATTGATATGCATCTATGATGCAATGAATGACCAACTGTGAGGTGTCCGCTTACGGGGCCTTACAAGTTGGTATCAGAGCCATAGTTTAAGTGAATTGGGTAAAATATTTTCAAAACCTAAACTTAAACTGAAAATGGGATAGATAAAGGGATGTCAGCCCGAGTAGCTACGTTTCATCAGGTATTTCCATCCTTAAATATAATCGCTATTATGTGCGTGCGCTATTTGACTTATGTGTTCTTAGTAGATTTAGATACTAATGTAGTCAGGATAGGAAATGCTTGGGGTGTGAAGAGTAAAGTAAGTGGCTAATCATAACTGGCCACTGTAATTAGGGAGTTACTATACTTAACATAAACTGAGCCATTACCTTGAATGACCGTGTTAGTGTTTGAATCTTATAGCGTTTAAGGAATGGCTAGACGAAAATCTTCCAAGGCTTCTAGAGGTAGAGGTCATCCACGTGTGACTCGGAGTAGTGCTAAGGCTCTTGAGACGACTCATGAGAACCTTGAGGTTCATGGCCAGAGTAAGGAGAATGAGAATGCTAGCCTGAATGCCTCAGCTAGGGAGGCGATTGCTGACGAAGTACACTAGGTCATGCAGACAGTTTTACCGTCTGTAGTGACCGAAGTCATCAAAGCTGTGAGGAATGAGGAGAGGAAGGAGATGGAAGATAGGAAGGGGTCAACGGGCAAGGGAAGCAAGGGGGAGGAGGAAGGACCGGAGCCTGAGACCGTGTTGTCCGATGAAGAGGAGGATGATTTAGTGGGGGTGACGACCAAGGGATACAGTTATGGGGCATTCCAGAGGTGCAAACCCTCGACCTTCGATGGCAATGGTAATGCTGCTGCCACTCACCGCTGGGTGAGTGAAATGGAAGTGGTGCTGGAGATTAGTGAGTGTCACGAAGACAAGAAGGTGAAGTTCGCCACTCACTCTTTTGTCGACTCAGCGTTATGTCGATGGGACAACATTGTCCAAGCTGAGGGTGCTAGAGCCATCGGGAAGATACAATGGAAGGAGTTGAAGCAGTTAGTGATCGAAGAATTCTGTCCTCACAGGGAACTCGACAGGATCGAGAGGGAGTTCCTGCAACTTGAGGCGGGAACCATGACCCACCAGCAGTACAACACCAAATTTCACGAAATGGTAAGGCTGGTACCGGATCAGGTGATGCTGGTGTCAAGGAAGATCAAGAGGTACATCCAGGGACTGCCAGCTGATATTCGCAGGCATCTGATTGCTGCTCAGCCAGGTACCTTTTGGTCGGTGGTGGACTTAGTGGGCAAGTTGTACGATGAATGGTAGGAGACAGTGGTGGAGGTGAAGAAGATGAGTGGTGGAGATAAGAACTGGAATGGGAAGAGGTTTGGACGTGGTGGTTTCACTCCAAACAACAAGAAGATGAAGGTGGATGATCATAGGGTGACGTCAATCCCGGGACTGAAGGTGCGGTAAGTGTGGAAGGGAGCATACCGGTGAGTGTAGGTTGGGATTGAATGTATGCTTCAGGTGTGGTAAACCTGGCCACATCATTAGAGACTGTAGGGTGCTGAAATGTTATAGCTCTAGCGAGGAGGGTCACGCGAGCAAAGACTGCAAGAAGCCGAGGGCGGAGAGCTCTGGGGCGAAGAAGAATCCTGAGGAAGGAGGATATAGGGCAAGTGCTAGAGCTTACACCATGACCCGAGAGGAAACCAGAGTAGATCCCGATGTCGTGTCAAGTATGTTTCTAGTAAATCAAACTTGTGCCTTTGTATTATTTGACTCTGGTGCTAGTAGGAGTTTCATTTCTACTACTTTTCATGCTAAGTTGTCTGCTAGTAGTAGAAGTATTAGTGAGGCATTTGATGTAGAAACTGCTATTGGTATGTCCACTAGAATTACAGGCATGATAGAGGACAGTCCCATAGAACTAGAAGGTCATAAGTTTGCTGCTAAGTTACATGTGATGACCCAGGTAGATTTGATGTAGTACTAGGAATGGACTGGTTAGCAACCTATGAAGCAAACATCGTCTATCGTAAGAAGATGATTCGACAAGTTACGCCCGATGGAAGTTCGGTGACGAGTTATGGAGATCACGTTACTATGATCCCGAAGGTGATTTCGATGGCGGTGGCGGGGAAGTACATGCGATGTGGATGTAGCGCCTATTTGGCCTACGTGAAGGATGTGGACATGTCAACACCACAATGTTCAGATGTACCGGTAATTTGTGACTATCCTGATGTGTTCCCAGAAGACTTACCCGCCATGCCACCAGATCGCGAAATTGAGTTCCAGATCGATCTGATAGCTGGTACTCAACCCGTTGCGAAAGCACCATATCGATTAGATCCAACTCAGATGAAGGAACTCATGGACCAATTGCAGGAGTTAATGGATAAGGGATTCATTCAACCGAGTATCTCTCCATGGGGTGCCCTGATACGTGAAAAAGAAAGAAGATAGTATGCGAATGTGCATCGACTATCGAGAGCTGAACAAGCTGACGGTGAAGAATCGATATCCGTTACCAAGGATTGATGACTTGTTTGATCAGCTCCAAGGTGCCAGTTGGTTTTCGAGGATAGATCTTTGATCTGGTTATCATCAACTGAAGGTGAAAGAGCAAGACATTCCTAAGACAGCCTTTCGCACGCGTTATAGACACTACGAGTTTCTTGTTCTGTCTTTGGGTTTAACTAACGCGCCAGCTGCCTTCATGGACTTGATGAACCGAGTGTGTCGGCCGATGTTAGATAAATCAGTGATAGTGTTTATCGATGATATCCTGATTTATTCTAAGAGCGAGGAAGAACATGCCGGCCACATACGCGAGGTATTAGAGACACTTAGGAGAGAGAAGTTGTATGCTAAATTCTCTAAATGTGCTTTTTGGTTGCGCGAGGTTCAATTTTTGGGCCATGTTGTTAATGCTGAAGGAATCATGGTGGACCCAGCAAAGGTTGAGGCGGTGATGAAGTGGAAGTCTCCAAAGACGCCATCCGAGATCCGTAGTTTCTTGGGCTTGGCAGGCTACTATAGAAGGTTCATTCAAGACTTCTCCAAGATAGCCTTACCTTTGACAAAGTTGACTCACAAGGACGTAAAGTTTATGTGGGGTCGAGAACAGGAGATTGCGTTTGAGGAGTTAAAGAGGAGATTGACCCAAGCTCCTGTCTTCACATTACCCGAAGGGAGTGAAGTCTTAGTGGTCTATTCGGACGCATCTTATTCGGGACTAGGTTGCATGCTAGTGCAACGTGGAAGGGTGATAGCCTACGCACCCCGATAGTTGAAGACCCACGAAGTCAATTACCCTACAAACGATTTGGAGTTTGTGGCTGTGGTTTTCACGTTGAAGATTTGGAGGCACTACTTATATAGTACAAAGTGCATGATCTTCACCGACCACAAGAGCTTAAAGTACTTCTTTGAGCAGAAGGATCTCAACATGAGGCAGAGAAGGTGGTTAGAGCTCATCAAAGATTATGACTGTGAGATCCACTACCATCCGGGCAAGGCAAACGTGGTGGCCGATGCCTTTAGCCGAAAAGAGAGACCCGAGCCGATTCAGGTGAAGGCATATCAGTACGTGATGACTCAAGTGAAAGAATTTTAGAATGAGGCGTTGAAAGAAGATCGCCTCAACTCTGAACGAATGAGAGGTCTAGTCGCGGAACTAGGAGAAAACACCCACGGGGTTAAAAGCCGCTTTGGACGAATATGGATCCCTCATTATGGAGATCTACGAGGGAGAATCGTGGATGAAGCTCACAAGACTCGATACTCCATTCATCCTGGTGCCACCAAGATGCATCAAGACATGAAGAATGACTACTGGTGGCTGGGTATGAAACGTGACGTGGTGGAGTATATGAGTAAGTGCCTTACTTGCTTGTAAGTGAAGGCAGAGCATCAGAAGCCCTATGGAAAGATCCAACTGTTGGATATACCCGAGTGGAAGTGGGAGCACATCACCATGGACTTCATTACGAAGTTACCCCGCACAGCGAGGAGGTACGATGCCATCTGGGTGTTTGTTGATCGTCTAACCAAGAGTGCACACTTCCTGCCGATTCGCGAGACGTATTCATCTGAGAGACTAGCGGATCTGTTCATCAAGGATATTGTAGCTCGTCATGGTGTGTCGGTGTCTATCATGTCGGATCGTGACACCCGATTCACATCGAAGTTTTGGAAGAGATTCCATGACGCGATGGGGACGAGGCTACACATTAGCACAGGTTATCATCCTCAGACTTATGGTCAGTCTGAGAGGACGATTCAGAGCTCGAGGAAAAGCTTCGGGCATGTGTGATCGATTTTGGAGGAAGTTAGGATGATCACTTACCGTTAGCGGAATTCTCATATAATAATAGTTATCATGCTAGTATTGGCATGCCACCATATAAGATGCTATATGGTAGAAGATGTAGGACGCCCGTATGTTGGGGAGACATTGGGCAAAGGAGTTGGGAGGTGTCGAGGTGATCGAGGGTACGGCCGAGAAGTTAGAAAAGATCAAGGCCTTCATGAAGGCGGCGAAAGATAGACAAAACTCGTAAGCTGACAAAAGGCGTAGACCGATAGAAGTCAAGGTTGGCGACCGAGTTATGTTGAAGGTCTCACCTTGGAAGGGGATCATCCGATTCAGGAAGCAAGGTAAGCTAAGCCCGAGATACATAGGGCCTTTCAAATCGTCGCACGAGTAGAAAAGGTGGCCTATCGACTTGAACTGCCAGATGAGTTAAGTAGAATTCATCCCACTTCCACGTACTAGAGGAAGTGCTTAGCTAATGAAGACATCGTTGTTCCACTGGAAGATATCAAAGTTGATGAACGGCTTAACTATGTAGAACAACCAGTGGCAATCATCGACCGCAAGGAGAAGAGGCTAAGGAATAAAGTGGTACCACTTGTGCGGGTGCAGTGGAAACACAAAAAAGGTTCCGAGTCTACAAGGGAGACTGAGGAAGAAATAAGACAGCATTACCCACAGTTATTTGAAGAGTCACAGGTTTCGAGGACGAAACCTCTTTAAGGGGGGTAGACTTGTAACGCCTGAAATCTTGTCCAAAAATAAAAAGGAAATAAAAGTGCTTGGAAAGAAATAAAAGCAGACAAAAGTGGAAGGGAGTATTGTGTAAATTATACAAAAGTACAATATAATACTTTTAAAGAGGCATGGCCACCCATGCCATGCCCACTTTCTGCTTTATGGTCGATTGAAAGGAGAAGAGAAGAAAAAGAAGTTGTTTCTTCGGTTTTCAAGGAAGAAAGGGCTGAATCTTGCAAATTGGTAAGTGTTTAATGTGTTTTTGGTCTGGTTTTACTGGGTTTTCGGCCTTAGAACCGATTCATAAGTGTTATACATGTTTTGGTGTTTAATTGGTTTGTTTTAGGTGTTTGAATTTGTGTACAAACAAGTTTGGGGGAGTTGTGCTCGTTTGATACATCAGGTGAGTTCTAGACCCCGTAATTTTACATGTTTAACACTCTTTGGGGCTGAAAATGTATTAAAATAATTTTAAGTTTTCTATGTGTGAATGCCCGTATGTTTTATGCTTGTATGATTATGTTTATGGGTATTTATGTGATGTATAGACTTAGTATGGTGTTATTAAGCTTAGAATAAGTCAGGATAATGTTTGGGACTGAAAATAATTTAGGAACATGTTAAACAGGTTGGCCATGCGCCTAAATAAGGCCCAACCGCCTGGAATTTGCCTTAGAAAGTTCCTAAGTCAGGTCAAACATCTAAACAGGGCCCAACCGCCCAAACAGTGCCCCATACGTCTAGAAAATGCCTTAGAGCTTTCTAAATGAAAGTCCATGTACCTGAACAGTAGACCATGCGTCTAAGATTTAGTCTCGGACGCCTAAGTATAGTCCAAATGTCTGAATAGTGCCCATGCGCCTGAAATGGCTCAGACGCCCAAGTGTTGAAACGCCTAAATAGTGCCCATGCACCTGAACAGGCCTCATGCAGCTGCATAGTGCTCATGCGCCAAAAACACTTAGGTTATTTTCTGAAATTTTGAGAAACACAAAATCATTAAAGTTGACCTAAGTTTGACTTAGGTTTTTTAATTGTTATTATATTGCATTATTATAAGTTATTCTGATGTCCATAATAATTTATATTATGTGGCTTATGTGGTATGTTTATGATCATAAATGCAAAGTATTATCATTAACAAAGTGAAAGAGAAATAATAAAGAGAAGTGGAACATAATTAAAATAATGAAAGTCTGGAAAGCATATAGGAGGTGCACGACCATGTTGTCGTTAGCTCAACTGTGATGCGTGTTAGCTACCACAAAGGATGAACACAGGGTCAATAAATTGAGGTTGACGGACCTTTATAGCATACCATAGGTGACTGGGTCAGCCTCGTGTATAGTGATCATAGTCTATTGATAGACCACAGGCCCAGCACCAGTTTTTCACGCACATAGTTTAGGGTATTGCTCATTGGTCCACATAGACAGTTAAAGATAAAGTTAAAGAGTACGAAATGAACAGAGGTATATAGTAAAGAAAGAAAGCATTACCTTGTTGTATAGTTGATGCGTGCTCACGTACGAAAGTAAGGAAAGTATTTTTATAAAAAGAGTATTTTCTAATATATATATTATACAAGGTATTTTAATACTTCTAAAACTAGAACTCACTCAGCAACGCTGACTTTTATACATTTTCAATTGGCAGGTAATTATTGCTGAGGATAGCACGAGGGTGAAGCTACTTGGCGGTAAAAGACTGACATCCATTCTTATGTTAAGATATTGTTGTTTTGTAATGCAATTAAACAATCTTTTTGTAGTTTAAACCCCGTTGTATTGCTTAACAACAGTATATATTAATAATAGAGAATGGCTTTTGCTAACGTAATTCCACTGTTTATCTTATAAAATGTATATTAATATGCATCTATGATACAATGAATGACTAACTGTGAGATGTCCGGTTACGGGGCCTTACATTATGACATGGAGTTTTCAAAAGGATACAATCTTAAGGTATTTGAAAACTTGTCTTGAGGATGTAGCAGTTGTTGGAGTCAAATTAGGTGGCATATCCCTTATCATAGATTTGGGATACAATTAGAAGATTGAATTGAAGATTGGAGCAATAGTTGACATTCTCAAAGTTGATCAACCCATTTGATACTGTTCCTTTACCAGTTATCTTTCCACCTGTCTTATCACCTCCAAAGGCTACGTTTCTTCCATGTTTCCTCTTAAAATCCTAAAGGAGGGAACAATTTCCTATTATGTGTCGGGAACATCCACTGTCAACATACCAGATGTTGTCAGGCCTTCTTTGATGTCTCTGGAAAATCAAAGAAATCAGTTAGACGGTGCAACCCAAGCCAAGATGGTCTTGGGTTTTCCGTCTTTTCCCATAATGCAAATTTCTTCTTAAATGGCATTATCTGATGGTTTAGGAATTCTAGTTACACTAGATTTCCTTTGAATTATTTTAGCTCTATCAAGAGAGGTACTTTGAGCTCTTCTTCTATGAGTGCTAATGTCTGTTTGTTGTCTGTTTTGAGACTTGTGTCTCCTGTATGATTGTTTAAAGGTGTCATAGAATGTTTTGTCATTGTTTAAAACAACCTTTTGATGGGGAGTTTGTCTTGGTGTTCCTAATTTGTTCTTATTACGAACAACTGTTTTTTTCTCAGTTGGTTTATTAACTTAAGGTTGTATGTTTTGCTTTTTGTTTTTTTGTTGAAGAAACAGTTGTTTCTTTTACAAATTGAACAATAGTTATGAAAATAACAAGATTCAGTACTATAATTATTCATGTGATAGTACTTGCAATATTTACCATATTTGCATTTTTCAGTGCTGTGAGTGTATTGATCACACCACTCATAGTATGGTAAATTTGCATTGCCTTATTTGTTTATAACTTTTGATTTTAAATTTGATTTAAAAGGAAGCTCAAAAGTTACTGTTGTTTGTTTTTGCTGAATTTGGGCTTTGCCTTTCCTATTATTTGTTTGTTTAGGAGAGACAGTGGAAGATCCAGCTTTTCGTCCACCAGAGCAGATATCAAACCTTTGAGTCTACTTTGGTTGTTTGGTTGGTACATCAACCACACTTGAAAGTTTGTGAATTTCAGTAATTGGTTGAATTGACTCATCATCTAATAAATCAACATCATCTTCATCAGATATCTATTCATCAAATTCATTGTTCTCTCCTTGATAAAAATCTGTTGATTTAATTTTTGGTGATGCTTGACTTTTAACAAATTTTATCAATGGTGTTTTTGCTGTTAATGATGACTTTGATGATGATGATGATGGCTTTGAATCATCTGTTCTATCATGTGGGTCAAGATACTCAACCAATTTGTTATTCATGGAATCAGGTAAAGGAATATAATTATCATTGTATGGTGGATTAACTTTATTATATCCTAAACCTGAAGGGTCTTTGCAAGCCCTTTGTTGTGCATGAAATTCTTCAAACTTCTTGTTGCTTTCCTGAAAATTCTGAAGTTTCACTTCAGTTTTAGGCTGCAATGTTTTAGACTCAGTTAAAGATACAGAAAGTTGCTCTACTTCAGCAGCAAGTTGTTAACTTTTTAGACATCAACTTGTCTAAATCATTTTGTAAAGAAAGAATTTTGATTCCATATTGTTTTTGTCCAAATCATTTTGTAATGAAAGAATTTTGATTCCATATTGTTTTTGTTCTATTTTGAGACTTTCATCTAAAATGTTTGTTTCAATTACTTTCTTTGAAAATTTGTCTACATGTTCTCTGTATCTATTGACTTCATCTAAGCATGCTTGTGTGTAGAGGTTTTCCTTTACCTCTTTCGGGATTTCTGAAATTTTATCTTCAATGTCTGCCATGAGTGTATGATCTGGAGATTGAATTTCAGCTTCATACATACTCCAGTCACAATCACCGTCCTTTTTAATGATCATGGCTGTTGATTTGGAATGTTGATTTGGGCTGTATTGTGACACCCGGAAATTTTATCATTTAAAGAGAAAGAAAAGAAAGAAAA
Source organism: Flaveria floridana (assembly GCA_018326465.1). NCBI lineage: Eukaryota > Viridiplantae > Streptophyta > Magnoliopsida > Asterales > Asteraceae > Flaveria > Flaveria floridana. Next base: position 10,687 of record BJCO01740733.1, read on the forward strand.
AGTATATTGTAAGAAAAGAAAGGAAGCCGAAGTGGAAGGGGGCTAAGTGCAAAAAGGTACAAAACCTTATTATTTTATAATATAAAGAGCATGACTGCCCATATCAACCACTTCACATCTGCTTTTTCAACCAAAAAGAAAAGGAAGAAAGAAGCAGATTAGGTGTTAAAAAATCTGCAAAGTTCAAGTTGAAAGGACTAAGGTTGGAAGCAGCTTAGGTGAGTTTCTAGACCCCACATTTTACCTGTTTTTAAAGATTTTTTGGGACTGAAACACATGTAAACCATTTTTAAAACTTGTGTATGTGTGACCGTATGTAATAATATGAGTATGTTAGTGTTTTGTGGTTGTGCATACTATTTTATGGCATAGAATGGTAGTAGGAGGCTTAAAAGATGTTTAAGAAGAGATTAGGACTGAAAATATGTTAGAAATATATATGTCGGTGTTCATGCGCCCAAACAGGGCCCATGCACCTAAGTTTTGCCTTAGAAACATTACAAGTATGGCCATGCGCTTAAATAGGGCTCATGCGCCTAAAAATTTGGCTTAGATGTTTAAGTGTAGGTTGATGCACTTGAACAGTTGTTCATGTGCCTAAGTATTTGGATGAAATGCCTAAGTATAGGGTGATGCGCCTAAATAGTGCCCATGCGCCTAAGTGAGAAATGGTTAAGTATAGGCTCATGCGCCTGCACAGTGGAGAAACGCCCAAACAGGGCTAATGTGCCCAAATAGTTCCCATGTGCCCAACACTTAGAAATTTTTCTAAAAATTTGAGGAAAAACAGAATTTTAGGGTTTTATCCTTTTTGACTTGTGGGCTGTTTTGGACTATTCTAAGCATGATTATGTGAGGGTTTATGCATAGAATAATTATGATGTGATAATGAATGTGTTGTATGCATAGGTGCATGAGATGATATCTTTTATTGGTTTTCAAATCGTATTTATATTATAATATAATATACTTTAAGTATTATGTTATTACTTTACGTAGTATGATGAATGTGTGAATGAACGTAAAGTATAACGTAATGAAGTGAAAGATAACAAAGATGAAAAGTGAAACGTAATGAAAGAAAGGAAAGGCTTGCAAGCAGATATAAAGGAGGATCACAACTCTTTGTGAGTTGTTAGCTCAACTGTGTGTTTTATAACGTGCGATTTTAACCCGTGAGGGTACACACACAGGGGGATCAGTCTTGGTGAGTGAACCCATAGTATGAAACGAGATCCTTGTCATTCGACCCTGGGCTTTTTGCAAAGATATGATACAGCTTTGTGCCAGTTAGAGATGGGGCTTTGTTCCTAGAATGGTGGTTTCGGGCCACGGGTTTTATACCAATTAGTAATGGAGCTTTGTGCTCGGAGTGGTGGTTTCAGACCACGATGGGGGAAAAGCCTGACAGGATATAGAATCAGTACGAAACGAGCGAAGTAATGAATTATGAATGATAAAGTATGAAACGAGTGAAGTAATAAAGTATGAATGATAAAGTACAAAACGAGCGATAACAAATGAAATGATAAAGTATGAATCGAACGAATACGTGCGATAATGAATGAACATGTGTGAAAGTAAAGAAAGTCTTTATACGAAAAGAGTAATTTATGTACGAAATGTGTAAGGCACTTTTATATACTAAAACTAGAACTCACTTAGCAATGCTGACTTTTATGCATTTTCAGTTGGCAGGTAATGGTTGCTGAGGGTGGTACGCGGGGAGGCTACTTGGCAGGGCAAGATTGGCATCCATTCATACATGTTATTATTGTTGTTTGGTAATGCAATCAATGAAAGTGTTCTTTTAACAGTGATTATAAATAAAATGAATGGTTTTTGTTAATGACTTCTGCTGCATTGTTTTAAGAAATGAATTATGTTATGTATATTTAGTGCTATGAATGACCAACTGCGAGGTGCCCGGGAACGGGGCCTTACAAGTTGGTATCAGAGCTAAAGTTTAAGTGAATTAGGTAAAATATTTTTAAAATCTAGTCTTAAACCGAGAATGGGACTAAAGGAAAGGGATGCCAGCCCAAGTAGCGACATGCCATCAGGTATTTCTTTTCTTGAAGTTAATTGGAGTTATGTGTAGATATTAGTTGATTATGTGCTTATAGTAGATTTAGATATTGATGTAGTCAGGATAGGAAATGCTTGGGGTGTTAAGAGTAAAGTAAGTGGCTAATCACAACTGGCCACTATATTTAGGGACTTACTATACTTAACATAAACCGAGCTATTCCTTGAATGACCATGTTAGTGTTTGAATCTTATAGTGATTAGAGAATGGCGGGAGCTGTCACATCCTCAGTTTCCATGAACGGCTTTTTATCGTTAGGCGTGTGACATACCAGGATCTCAGACACAGTCATATCGAACGACACTATATGAATTTAAAACATACATTTGACTTCATTCAATGAACATAAACTGAGGTTACGATAATGCGGAAGCGTGTACAAAAGTTGTAAATCCATTACAATACTGTTACAATAGCCATGTTTAAACAAAATGTTCAATGCTGAAAATAAACTAGATGAATGCATGT
>BJCO01740752.1:0-10543 GCA_018326465.1 Flaveria floridana
GTTAATGTGATTTGTTCTACTTCTGCTTTTCAGAAACTTATACTTTTGGTGGCAAACGATTTGAAAACGATCCGTTAGCAGGTGTCTCTGATGTATCTGTGTCGGTTTCTGGCCCTTCCTCTGTAAATTAATTTATATCAGTTAAGCATCAACTTTTAAATCCAAAGTAAAAGGAAAAAAAATATTACTTGTTTCTTAAAAGAAAGAAAGAAATATACCGAATAGAGACTTGATTGTTGGCCTCTTTGGTTTGGTGCTTTTCTTTTTGAGTTCAGCTGCAACAATAAATATAATGAGTATATGTTTAAAACTTATAAGAAATGTAAAAATCCTAAAACCATGAGGTGAAAAATGAAAGGGTTATACAGGCCATACGGGTCAAACAGATAGAAAGTTGTCGAGTGCATTATTTACGCATATGCATCATAAACAGCTTAACCTGACTTATTGTTTAATATGGTTTTTATAATCATGTTTAACAAATTAAGTTTTTACATAAAGAACTTCAAAATGGGAAAAACTGTTTGTGGGACAGTCCAAGATGACCCTAACTGTTCTAACCCGTTTTAGTCCGAACCTTTTTCGACCCGTTATCCAACCCATCCATTTAGCCACATGTACTTATATGTGTGTGTTCATGAGAGAGTTAAAGAGAGAGACCCATTCCAGGGACTTGATAGTCATTAACAATCTCAAAGTTCTTGTATGTGTAACCAACAAAGTTTATATCTTTGGATGAAAGCATCTGCAAATTAGTTAATGAAATCATTATGTGTGGAGGAAAAAAAAAATGAAAACTTAATCATATGTGTGTGTGTTACTATATTATCAGAAACAAACACACGAGAACATAAATATTACCCTTCTCCATGGTCCAGATCTTGATGAACTATGGTTTTGGTGTTCAGACTGAAACACGAACATAACAAGAAATTAAAGAAATGAAGCACGCAAGAGAAAGTCATTAATATATCGTTTATAGAGGTGAAGTTCTCGCCCCCTGTATTTTAAATGGGTCAACTTAGTAACGAGGTCAAACACGCTCAACATGTCAAACAGCTAAAAGTTACCTGAGTGGTTAATGTATAGAACCTCCTAAGTCATTTTATTGAATAGAGTAGATTATTAGCGATGTATCATGACCATATTTGACACGTTATTTGTTTATAGAACATCTAAAATTTTGGTCAAAAAGTATTTCAGGTTACCCACCCTGTTTCGACCAGGTACCTGCCCCGCCCATTTATTGTGTGCATAAAACTAAGATACCTCTTCAAACTTTTCAAAGTTTTGTGTATCCAACTCATCATTAACTTCAGGAATGAATGCAGCTTCCATTTGATAAATTCTATCCCAATCAATACCTCTAAACCAAATGTGAGCCTAGTATAATTAAGACGTTAAAGTGAGTCAATGTGTTAAAAAATTGATACTTAAGCAGTTCCAAGAAGCTAGAATAGGACACACCATACAACACCTTTATTTCATTTGCGCCTTTCGATCCCAGCCGTTGGTTGACATTACAAAGCAGTTTGCTAATCAGATCTTTTGCCTCTAATGAAAGCCTTGCTTCTTCAGGAAACTTTAAATGCATTTTCCAGTTTACTATCTGCACATGCAAGAAAATTAGTACTGATCATATGTATGGAACAAAGTTTAATTTATAAATAATGGAAAGTACCTAACAAGAGAAGCAACAAAAAGAATTTGGTGATCAAAAGATGAATATATTGAATGCTAGGTTGAATTTCTCTTTGTTAGCATATCAGATATAGAATACCAATAAAAGGATGTAAACTTTTGTAGGGAAAGGTTACAATTTCACTTAATTTGATATATGATCACTGTGGACCAGTTTCTTGCATGGGTGGCATATTTTGAGATGGTCTATCATTAAACTGCTAAACTAGCTCATTTTGAAAACGAATAATCAACAGACTAGCCCTGTTAAAATCTACTATTATAAACTAGCCAGTTTGATACTGGGGTGGCTTGGCATGTAATCTTTTTTACCGGTTGTATGCCCACTAAATTACCAAACTAACCCATTTCAAGAAAAACATTAATTACTAGATCAGGACAATATTGAATATAAGTACCATTATCCCTAAAATAAAAGACTTTTTCTTCTCACATTCAGGAGAACATTACACAAAACTATAATGGTGCTTGTAAAGTAAAAAATACTAATAATGGCAAAACAAGGTGCAGAAGTTACTAATTAGGTTGCAAATGCGATGAAAATTGAAGATTGATTCATAAATCATAATATGCTACCTTCCTACAAGTTGACATTGGATCATCAGAGTAGAAAGGTGGATATCCGACAAGCATTTCAAACATAATAGCACCAAGAGACCACCTAAAGAACAACAAAAATGAAAAATCACATAAATCATCTGAAAGAATGCAAATGAAGAATAAAAAAATGATCATGCTACTTACCAATCACATTCCAGTGCATAACCCTTTTTGAGTAAAACCTCTGGAGCTATATAATCAGGAGTTCCAACGGTAGAATAAGCCTGCAATGTCACATGAGATCAAGCATTCGAACAGGTTAATCTTCTTTCCGCAGAAATTGCGTAGATAAAAAATAAAGTAAGATTTTTACAAGTGTCCTCCTATTTTTCTGCCAATGTTGCAGTTGTTCTTGTTGTGTTCGTCTTTCACCTGTTGAACTTCCACTAGCATTATCTCCGGTTGCAAAATCGGTTTCTTCAAGTGTACTACAATCTAAGGGTTTGCACAATCCAAAATCTGATAATCTCAAATGACCAAATTTATCAAGTAACAAATTATCTGGCTTGATGTCTCTGTCGCCAAAAAACATAGCAGAAGTTAAAATTTTCCATAATTTAGTTTGTAAAACACAAGGAAGCTAATTTATAAGCATACCTATGCACATAATTATGTTTGTGGATGGATTCAATGGCTAAAACTGTTTCAGCAACATAAAATCTAGCTTCATCTTCATTTAAGGTATCTTTTCTCATAAGCAAGGTCATCATGTCACCACCAGGTAGATATTCCATGATGAGATATAAAAATTCATCATCTTGGAAAGAACAATACAGTTTAACAATACAGTTACTGTCCACCTCAGCAAGCAGATTCCTTTCAGCTCTCACATGTTCAACCTAATAAATGGAATATATAAACTAAATATCAGCATATATGGTAATTAAAAAATAAACATTGTCTTCAAAATTGTAAACCAAAAAAATTACATACTTGGCCTCTACGAAGCATTTCGGATTTCTTAAGCTTTTTCATGGCATATACATTGCCTGTTGTTTTCTCCCTGCAGACTCTCACCTAAACCACACGATGAACATAAGAAGAATAGAGCATACAGGAGAAAAATAAAACAAAACAGATAATTAAATACTACTTGTAACATTTAAAGTTTTAAAATATATATCAGCAAAAAATGACATCAAAAGGGATGGGAACTGTGAAAAGGGCAGTGTAACCATACCTCACCAAACGCACCCTTCCCTATCATGGTTAGTAGCTCAAAATCATCAACTCCCATTTTGTGCCTTTGAAGGCGCATATATTCAGTTTCTTTTTTCTCTAGAAATTTAATCAAGTTGTTTTGATCTTCCTCAGACACATCAGCATCAGCCAATTTCTTCTCGAGTAAAATTCGCCTACTCAACAAAAACTCTAGTGTTACTTTTCTTCTAGGAACAGATCAACAGATGATTTATTATTCTCTGTTATGCCAAGGTCAAAATCTAAACACAGCTTAACTTTGCCCACATAACTTTAGGTGTAATGACACCTAAAACATTCATCATATTTGGTTATGTTAACTTAAGAGTTCTTTCCCGGTACATCAACTAAGTAAAACAACTACCAACAGGCACATAAAATCTAAGACTGTGTAATTTCATAAAAATTACCTTTCTCTCCTCTCCTGTAAATTTATGTAATTTCATAAAAATTACCTTTCTCTCCTCTCCTGTAAATTTTTCATTTGTTCCTTGTAATGGTTCTCAATATACTTTTTAGCAGCAGCAACCTTTTGTTTTGTCATATTTGATGCCTCTTCTTCAGAAATCGAGTCATCTTCAACGCCATCCATCGAATCCCTCCTCCTGGTATTTGACCTCAATCGATCTCTCGGTTGAAACTTGTGTAGCCAACTCCTCGCAGAATCCATCAATCTCCCTCACCCCAAGGGACTCATCACCAACCACAGTCAACACCTCATAAACACACAATCACTAGTAATTTTCCACTGCACAACAAATTTCTGCAATCACATTCCATTCAAAATCAATTCAAATAAATGTACAAGCACCAATTCTTCCAGATCACAGATTCAACACGATCATCAAACAAACTAACTCATGAATTCGCAAATCGCTCATAGTTCCAAATACAAATGCAAAACAATAACCATTTCACAAATTCAACACGTCGTTTCGAGATCCAATGCCTTTACACCAACGCCAACAAATCTCCATATTCCAAAATTTCAACTCGTAAACCGCATTTCCACAAAGATAAAGCTCGTTACGCAACAAAAGCTAGCGAATCAAAGCACTTTATAAAAAAATGCGCCACAAACACAAATTCAACTTACCTTAACGAAATAAACCAATCTAAATCACCAAAACTGACAAAATCGGATCGAATTGATGCACAATCAGCCGTCTGTTAGTAAAACACCGTTGAATTCCTGTGTGTTAGATATGAAACTGCAAAATTATTACATTGATCGATGCAGAAAGTTGTATATAGGTAGATTAATGGATATAAATGTGTAGATACATGTAGATAATGAATTATTCCGCCATTTACGTGTTAGATTTCTCTCTCTTGAAGCTCTTGTATTGGCATCTTCGTTGCTGCCCACAAGCTTTTTTGGTTTTTATATATACCTTCGGTCAAGTTTTCTGTTGCCTCCTTTTGTTTTTTCTGTTTGTGGTTGTTTTAATATTTCATGTCTTTTTACTCCTTTTGTTTTCTAGGAAGATAAAAAATTATATAAAATGTTTTGATAACCGGACCGGTCTTCAGGTAGGTTTTTGTATCGTTTTACGATTTACAATCGAATGCTATCACAAATAATATAATGTTAAAATAATATGGAGCTAACTTAAAACAAAATACAAAATTAGTTTATATTAAAATAAACTAGTTAATATTTAGCGTGGTTTTGTATTATTTTGGTTTTATCAATATACTACATGGAGGCTAAGCAGAAATGAGATTTAAAAAACAAGTTTTTAAGTGCGGTTCAACTGTTGATCTTGTTTGTCGATTGAATAGATCAGCGCCATATCTAGCTGTTTGAAATGGAAGTCATTCAAGAGTATCGGTTGTGTCGACTTTATGAGTGGTCCCACTCCAAACGGGCGGTCTAGGTTCAAGATTATAGAGCCGTTGTGATAGATTAAGGGAAATTTTAGGCGCACCGACCGATTCAAACCGTGACATATTGGTCAAACCGTGACATATTGAAGCCTAAAGGTTACGGTTTTGTCAAACCGTGATATATTGGGCTTCAGAAAATGTTCTGCACCTCGGGATTGGGTTAATTATTGGGAGTGGGTTTTTTAGTTTTGGTGGTGTATATGTCACGGTTTGGTAAAACCGTGACATATTGGGTATAATATTTAATTTTTTTTAATTTTTTTATAATATAAATGTAAGATATTTTATTCAATCTGTAACTTCTAATATTTTTATAGGATTCAAATTTTCTTTTATTTAAATTTTTTGTATTATGTACATATATAACAAACAAACTAACACTTAAAAACTAACTTATAAATATCAATTTTTATTAAGTATATATGACTCGTAGTCCTCAAAAATTGATTTATTCAATAACATAACGCATGATTTGTTTACCACAACTGGATTGGAAGGTCAAGCGGCTCTAGATTCCCAAACTGTACAAGTTTAATTAATTTATGTAAATATTAAGAATACAATATTTTAGTTTATTGTAGTTCACAAAAAATATAAATTAATGTATTTTAACTTTCAAGAAATAACTTTTAATATATTTTAATTTTCAAGAAATATGAACTAATGTATTTTAGCTTTCAAAAAGTAACTTTTAATGTATTTTAATTTTCAAAAAATATGAATTAATGTATTTTAGCTTTCAAGAAATAACTTTTAATGTATTTTAATTCTCAAGAAAATATCATTTAATTTATTTCACTACTCAAAAAAATATCTCAAAAATATATAAAACCGTGACCTTTTAGCAAAACCGTGACCTTTTGATTCAAAAAAATATCTCAAAATGTCACGGTTTGACAAAACCGTGACCTTTTGATCCGGTTTCTCCCCAAAGTGTCATTGTTTGACCAAACCGTGATCTTTTGATCCGGTTTCTCATCAAAAACACATGTGGTGTCCCCAGCAGAACCCTAGATTAATGTTTGCTTTGAATGCATGATGCATGATTAGACCTTTTTTTAGTTGTTTCATCCATCACGGGTCATTTTAACGTCACATCAGCATACAACAATTTCCTTTCCATTTGTTTCAGTGGTTTCATCATGCCACGTCACATTAATTTTTTTTGACGCGCCGAGCTACCTATAACGTTGTTACTGCATACGCCAAGCTCCACCTCATCACCGCTACACCTAGGCGGGACCACTAAGATAATCATAAATAAAATGATTTGATTAGAAAATATATTTTTTTAATTCAATAAATTGCATGCTACGATCTAAATTGACCATGAGCGACGTGCCTCCACATGGACGTGCATGTTCTTTTGTTTTTGGGTCACATGCCATTGTTTTTCCAAACAAAATCCTTGGCAATATCTCAATGGACAATGCAACTTAATTCTATTTTTAAATAATTAAGTTAGTTAAATTAATCAAGTATTTGACTAATTATTCAATCTAAAATCAATCAATCTTTATTTAATTAGCTAACTAATAATTGTTTATTAAAACAATTTATTAAAGCAATTTATTTTATTGTCGGGTTATCCGATGAGATTCGCCGGCAAGAGTACTTGCCGTTATCTTTATACCAACAATTGCCCACACCTATTTTTCTATGATATATATTTCATTTAAGATTTAAAATTAGTAGAAAATTATATGGGAAAATTCTTAAAACGCTTCTTTCTCTTAAAATGTACCCCTCATAATTTTTTTTCTCAAAATGTCCTATCCAGACGAGGTGGCAGGCCTTCACAAACAGGCGCGGACGTCTTGTACAACAGAACTAGTCACAAAGAGACACGTGTATTTAAACAAACGGGTGCATGCACTCTACGGGCGGGCGCCCGTACATATGGATATTTGAGAAAAAATTTATGAAAGAGACATTTTGAAGGAAAACGAGAAGAAAATGAATATTTTGGAAATTTTCTCTAATAATTATTTTTTTACAAATTTAGCATGAACTAATAAAATCTTGGCTACCAAATTTGGACTTTAAAGTTTAACACTTGTTATAAAAGATATCAAACCATAGTGTTTGCTTCTAAGGCTTGAAAAATCAAGTGACTGGTAAAAGTGGGTGACTAAATTGACAACCAAATCCATGATTCTATTGACAATTTTCTAGAATAAGGTCCACAAGGTCCATGGTAGGACTACGGGCAATCGATCATGCGTAATATATTACCTTTAATGCATAAGATACAATTTTTATGTTGGAAGCGGAAGAAAATTATGTAACTTTAATAAAAGTAGTAATTTTTCTTTATTTCATGATGGATATTATGTGAATATCCAACTTACACTTGATAGCAATGTCCATAACACATCATCCTGCACAATAAACCGAAGATTAGATACCATATTAAATGTATTTTTTTAGTAATTTATGAGAGATTGTATGGAGTCAAACTCTGAGAGATGCATGAAACGATACATTTGTACTGACAAATATCCATCACTAAATCCATGAGCGGCAAACCATAATATGTTTGAACAAACCCCCATGTTGTGACGGGCTCTTGCGGTTTAGTCTTTTGAGGTAACATTTAAGAAATCCTAATAACCAAAACTTAGTCTACTAAAGTTACAGATTGTCTTCTCATTTTAATTTAGTCTACTAAAGTTACAGATTGTATTCTCATTTTAGATTACCCTGTTTCTTCTTCTTCTTCTTCTTATTATTATTTTAGCAATCTATATGTTTTTTGAATCATTTTAAGTTGCATCCCCCTCAAACCAAAAGCATTACATAAAAATAAGAAAAAAAGTGACCTAAGTACCTAACAGTTTCAAATTAGCTGCTATCTTTACATCCTCAATTGTACAAGAACTATCCATATCCACTAATATTAGATTCCAGTAAACTATACTAAACAAAAGTTAGATATATTTACATCAAAAATTATATGACCTCATTACCATAATACCTTCTATTCTGAGCCATTGACCCATCAAAACCAAAGTATTCTGACCAAGTATTTCATCATATAAGTTCACTACCTTTTAGACCAAGCAATTTTGTTCTTTTGCCTTCTTGCTTTTGTTTAGTTCCAGTTGTTTCAAATTTGTTGGGGCTTTAACAATGGGTCGAGTTCTAACAATCTTCACATTTTCTAAAACAACTGAACTTTTTAAAAATCGACTAGCAAGCAGCTAGTCAGGACAAAATAAAACAATCTTAATTTTTTCAAATTGCACTATCACTGTTTGATTTTGAATTTTGTAAAATAAAGATAAATTCGTTTTGAATATGAATCTATAAGTTATTTAGCTGTAGCTATTTTTTGCTTGCAGGTTAGATTGTGGTTAAACCGAGTAAAAAATTTCTAGCATTGTCCTAACTCCTGATTAGTATTAAAGTAAGTCCAACGCTAGTGATATCTAATGTTTACTACTACAATGTTTGGATGAGGATATGTTTCTTACGTTCTAGGACATAGTAATTGTATTCATTGAGTAATTAATTGTTCATTTGTCCTATGGAAAAGTCTAATATATATTATGTAGTTAGATATAAGACATTTATGTTTGAACAGATTACATAACATGATCTCTAGAGTTGATACTTGTATATCAACTTAGCAAGGTCTAGCGACAACATCGACATGCTTAAACAATCTATTTGTTCAATGGTGATCATATGGATTCTATTATGAATGCCCACTTATCGTGAATGATACAACGTATAAACAAGGAGATCAACCAACGCACCCCACCACCCAATACCTTCTTTTTCCCTCTTTTCACTAGAACATAAATGTTTAACTAGATTTAAAGAAGAGCTTCAGGATGGATTCAACTAGATGTTTATGCCCCATTCTTGTAATAACTATATAACAATATTAAGAACAACTATATAACCCTCTTCCGTAACATCATGTATTGGTTACAACTTTCTTCCATCTTTGCTATGTAAATAGTGAATTAAAAATCAACCAAGGAGTTGATTATATTGTAAACATTTTAAAAATCTTCCCGTACAATTTACTTTTGTAGGTAATTTAGGGCTCATTGATGAATGTTTAAATTAATCTAATTAAAGGAACAACAAAGGAACAACAAACTATGCTAAATCCAAAAGCAATTGGACCTCAGATTACAATTCCATAAACAAACATTCCTTTCTAACGCTAAAATAATCCCCAAATTTTACTTCAATTTCCAATCGACTTATAGCATCACAACATAATCCAATCGCAATTGAATAACTAACATGTAGGTCTTGGATAACATCAGATGCAAGAACTCAAATAATATCAATTCAAATAATATTACGAAGAGCACGTCACAATCTGCTATACCAAATGACATAAAAGATCAGCAATCGAAACAAAAGCTACCACAACAAAAACAACAATGTAATATAAAATCAAAGCGCAACACACCTACAACCAAATATGGAAATCAAAGACCAAAAGACGAAGATCGTTGTCCAACTTCAACAGCTAACATAGATCATAATGGAGAACCTACGATCAAAGATAGCAATGGAAGGCATGAAGAGAAAGAATGTCGGGCATATTGACGTACAAAGACGGAGCTACGTAAATAACTTAAAAGAGAAAACACAACACGTAGAAAGCTTCAAAAATTCACTAATCGTTGGCAATTGGAATTTATAATGAAGTAACATCATAAAAATATGGCTTATGTATCACACAAATAAAATCAAATCACCATTCGTTTTTTCAACCCATGAGACATCCATTTACCTGTATTATATACATTAAATCACCATTCACTTTCTCAAGCAAAACATGTTTGATATACGTTTAGATACATTTTTATGTGTTCAATTTGCGTTGGTTAACTTTTTTTTTTTCTTTTTCTGCATATGCGTATAGTGTTTGACAGAGTTGATAATTAGTCACCCATTAATCTAATTAATTAACTAGTTTTCTTTTAAAACAACTACAGATCCTTTATCCATGCATTTAAGTATGTACTTTCTGTCTATCATAAGACTTAAACATGTCACACCCCAACCTTGACGGCGGAAACGTCGAGGCGTGAGGAATACGATTGTTCACAGCCACATAACGCTATGTTTAAATGTAAATATTCAAATTAATAGTTTCAAAAGTGATTACAAACATAAGTCT